>BTPG01000002.1:277146414-277161414 GCA_036245525.1 Semisulcospira habei | reverse complement strand
GTTTTTGATGGTTATTTGTGGAAGTTGTGTTTTACTATTCGATGGTTGTTCTTTTCTTGTACGGTGTATTTCACAATTATCTCCCGGGATCGGTGGGTGAGCCTAGTGTATTCAGGGCCTATATTGTCAAATATCCTCACCTTGGCACTGATGACCTGCACCTGTCACAGTACTTCGCCCAGACATAGAGTGCCCTGTACTCACAAGGGTTCATGTAAATCAGTGCCTCTTGCTGTGCGATACAAGCCTCATTGCATCCTCAGACTGAGGCAGCCATCTGGCAATAAGCCGCTGACTGCTGGTGAATCCCAGTGGTGCGAAAGTGTCCGATCTTTGTTGATCTGGGGCCCAACTCAATCCCTCGACCAGCCATAGAGTTTCATGTGTAGTCCCTTCATTTACAGGGGCTCATGAAAAGCATTACCTCTTTCTGTGCGATACCATTCTCATTGCATCCTCACACGTGGCACTAGTCATCTAGGTTTAAGTCTACGACTGTGGACACGCCAACTGTGATCAGAAAGCGAGAAATCAACTGCGCTGTTAGTGTCTTGTAAAAGGAAGGGCTGATCGTATTTGCTGTAACCTAAACACTGCTGTAACCCCAACAGCCAGTGAAATCCTTGGCAAACACCGACAAGCAAAGAAACCTTGGGTCACAACAGCTGACATCTTTGTTCTATGTGACAAGCGTCGAGAATTAAAGAAAAAAAAAAAAATGAGAGGAGCTAAACAATACAGGGAAATTAACCAGGAGATCAAGAAAAGCATGAAAGAGCAAAGAATAAGTGGACTGAAGATCAGTGTAAACACGTAGAAATCGAAAATCTGAACAAAAATAATAGCAAAAAAGCATACCAGCTGGTGAAAGACCTGACCAGTGTAAAACGCTCCTCGATCACTCCAGATAGTGAAGGGAACTGTCTTACGGAAGACCAAGACATACTGAAGGGATGGACGGAGTACTGCTCAGATTTGTACAACCACCGAGCTACAGGGGACCCACCCGTGACCAACAATGGCAACTATCCCATCCTCCGAGAAGAAGTAGAGGCTGCAGTGAAGTTGCTGAAAAAAGGGAAGGCAGTAGGAGCAGACAACATCCCTGCAGAACTATTCCAAGAAGGGGGAGAAGACATGATAAGCGCCTTACTAACAATCTGCAATAAGATCTGGCAGTCAGGGGATTGGCCCACACCATGGACCCAATCACTTATAATAACTCTCCCGAAAAAAGGCAACTTACATCAATGCCAAAATAATAATAATAATAATAATAATAAGCGCATTAAATAGGCGCTTTATCCCAATTGAAAATCGGCTCAAAGCGCCGCCGCGAACTGAACCCAACAAGCACGCTCACGTGAAACACGCGCATTCACTCACACACTGTACATAAACACAGAACATTCACGTGGTGCTAAGGGCAAGCTCAAGCGAGCTACTGTAGTTTTTGGAAATTCAAAGTCGTTTGTATTTGAAATTTGATTAAGTGGGCTGAAACTGATGCCAAAGTGATCAGTCTTATATGACACCCAAGCAAAGTCATGTTAAAGATCCTACTGAACAGGCTGAAGCCACAGGCAGAGGAAATCATAGCTGATGAACAGGCAGGCTTCAGACCAGGACGCAGCACAACTGAGCAGATCTTCAACCTGAGAGTTCTATGTGAGAGGTACCTCCAGCACCAGCAAGACCTCTATCATTTCTTTGTGGATTTTAAGAAAGCGTTTGACAGGGTGTGGCTTGCAGCCCTTTGGTCCACCATGAAGCTATACAGCATCAATGCCAACCTGATCAAAGTCATAGCAAACCTTTACAACAAGGCCACTAGCGCAGTCTGCTTCAACGGCAAAATAGGAAACTGATTTAGGACTACATTCGGAGTCAGACAAGGCTGCTTGCTCTCACCTACTCTTTTCAACATCTTCCTGGAAAGAATCATGACAGAGGCTCTGAAAGATCATGAAGAAACTGTCAGTATTGGAGGCAGAACAATCACGAACTTGAGCTTTGCGGACGACATTGATGGCCTTGCAGGAACAGAGAAGGAGCTAGCTCAGCTGGTGGAAAAGCTGGACAGTACAGCCATTGCATATGGGATGGAAATCAGTGCAGAAAAGACCAAACTGATGACCAGTGGCATTGGCACTGACGTCATGATTGGAAGCCAAAAACTGGAAACCGTTAATAAATTCAAATACTTAGGGGCCATTGTGACACATGAGCGATCAAAACCAGAAATACTGTCCAGGATTGCGCAGACAACAACAGCACTGACAAGATTGAAGACCATATGGAAGGAGAGAAGCATCACACTCTGCTTCAAGATCAGACTGATGCGCTCCTTAGTCATTTCAGTGTTTTTATATGCCTGTGAGTCATGGACCCAGCAGACCTTAAAAGGAGGATACAAGCCACTGAAATGAGATGTTTTCGAAGGCTGCTTGGCATTTTATACAGAGATCACATCACGAACGAGGAAGTGGGAGGCAGAATGAGGCAAGCCATCGGAGCCTATGAAGACCTATTAGCCATTGTGAAAAAACGCTAACTGAAGTGGTATGGGCATGTCACGCGTTCAGCAGGGTTTGCCAAAACAATTCTGCAAGGCACTGTGCAAGGAGGACGAAGGAGAGGAAGACAGAGGAAAAGATGGGAGGACAATATCTCAGAGTGGACAGGACTGAAGCTGGGCGATACGCTAAGAATGGCAGAGAACAGAGAGGAATGGAGGGAGCTGGTTGCCAAGTCATCAGTGGTGCCCCAACGGTCGGCAAGACTACGGGATATAAATAGATAGATAGATAGATGAAATCTACATGCACTTATCCTCCTCCCCGCCTCCACACCAACAGAAGATTAATCGGGCACTTCTGCTTCTGTGGGGTGAGCAGCCGACTGGCCCGGGTGTCACAGGTGATTGCTAATCTCCTAATCCCGTCACACATCACTCTCTGAGCACAGTGGGTCTCCAGTCTCACTCAGATTGCGTAGTTTTGTCTTTTGAGGTAGTGTCCGTGGACATGCACCAGTGCCCATCAGGGTAGATATGTAGTCATTGATGAGTGTCAGCGGAGGGGAGGCGTGAAATGTCTTGATTTTGATCACTAACTAACCCTTTGAGTAATCGTCAGCCAGTGTAAGACGTATACATCATAGGTGATCATGACTATTTCTGTGATCTGATTTTGTGTTCCTCATGTGGAGCAGGTTTGTCGGTGTATTATATTATATTGAGCAGCATTCGAGTCAAGTAATCACATCTGTCTATCGGCACTTTATCAAGCAAACTGTTGCTTAATATAATGTATGTACCCAGTCCAAAACAAAACTTTACCAGAGTCCTTCCAATTACCGCCATTGGTGCGGAAGTGGTCAATTTCGCTATATTTGGACATAAAACTTCCCAGCTTGACACTACTAGCCAAAATGTACTCGGCGCAAATCCACCAAGGCGAACATCTACACAGTGCAAATGTGTTCCTCTGGTTTTCCCATTTATTTTTAGAACTAAGTAAACTCAGCGTGTATCTTCACAGCATGATTCCACCCAACATAAATCGACAAAGGCTTAAAATTACTCAAATAAAAAATATCTCAATGGAATAGCGACAGCACACATTCACACTGGGTAGATTTACGCCCAGGTTCATTCAGGCTGTGCAGACTTTGGACACATACCATACCTGCCTTCTTCCTAAGTTCCGGAGAAAGACATGGGTTATAAGCGAGATCTGATGCATCCTTTTTGAGGATGTAGATGATCGTCTTGTTCTATACCTGCTTATTTCTCTGTGGGCTGGCGATTGGGTGCCTGATAGGCGGGGGCAAGGGATCTAACTGTTTGTCTGTCCAGCGCTGAGTAATTCCACTTGGTATGTGTCCAATTCTGCCAGCGCTAGCCTCACCTATCAGGTTTGTGAGTATTTTATTACTTGAGGCAAATTTGTATCGTTACATTGTTGTGTATTGTCTTGTGCATCTACTGTGGGAATTCAGGGTATTTACCCGACCACATATAGTAATGCACCTTCGTGTTTGTGTATGTATGTTTCTCCTGCCTACTTCACCTAAGTTCCGGAGAAAGACATGGGTTATAAGCGAGACCTGATGCATCCTTTTTGAGGATGTAAATGATCGTGTTGTTCTATACCTGCGTATTTCTCTGTGGGCTGGCGATTGGGTGCCTGATAGGCGGGGGCAGGGGATCTAACTGTTTTGTTTGTCTGTCCAGCGCTGAGTAATTCCTCTTGGTATGTGTCCAATTCTGCCAGCGCTAGCCTCACCTATCTGGTTTGTGAGTATTGTGTAGACTTTCGCTGGATATTTTCAAGATTTTTTTAATTTGCGCTAAAACATACCGAAACTTACCCCTTGAGCGCCACTGATACTGGCACTGTGTGTACCAGAACAATCACGTCACCATAAAACTCTTTAACGTCACAATCTAGGGCCCGCATAGTCTGGAGTTCACGTCACACTTTTCTGGTTGCAAAGAAGGTGATATGACAAAAAAAAAAAAAAAAAAAAAAAAAAAAAAAAAAAAAAAACCCAGAAGATAGTGGTAGAAAACCCTTTAAAATAGAACAAATAACGACGTTTCGGATCAAAGATCCTTCCTCAGGTGACATGGAAACAAACGTAGAACAGAAAAGAACACGACATAAAGAAAAGACGTCATCCTGTATAGAGAGAATTTAGAATGACGTATAAAAAAAAAAAAAAAAAAAAAAAAAAAAAACACACACACACATAATGACGCAAATACACATGCACAAAACACGTACCACAAAACTTACGTCTATATAGTACATACACGTCACTGCATACATTCGCATTCACTCGTGCCTGCTGCAGCTCACGCGCGCACACACACACACACACACACAGGGAGACGCAACCATCAGAGTGGGTTACCTAGCATTTCATGTGAAAATGGGTTCCCATATTTCTATTTATTCTAGGGCTCTGGAATTGATGCGAATGTTTAGAACTCACATTATAACTAAGCTCTATAACTTAAAATAAAATAGACATTTTCTAGAAACAGAGCCACTAGATGCCGAAAAAATGGGTTTCTGCCAATAAAGTGGGTGGGTGTCTCTCTCACACAAATGAAACTGGCATTACAGTCAAAATGGGTGTCTTCACAACAGTAGGCGTCTGTAATAAGGTCAAGTTCATGGAATACTTCTTTTTCACATTAATTTTTTTTTTTCCCAACTTAAATGTGTATGTGTGCTTTAACATTCTTTACATAGTATGGTGCAAAATTCAATAAACACTGGCCCGAAACCTTTCGATTATGATTTTTACAGAGGAAATCGTTTAAACATTGCTGCGTTTTGTCCTTTTGAAGCAAAACAGTTTATCATGGCATTGATGTGAGAATCAACATAATGTATTCTGGAAATTAAAGGACTTTTTTTGTGCGTTTTGGGGTACTCTGGAGTTTCAGACAAACAGCAACAGAGCATTTTGAATATTAACCCTTATCATTCGGAATACACCAGTGTGTGCAACTAGTGTAACTGAAATAGTCCAAGGGTTAGTGCCAGAATAGCTTGGTGCCTCTAGGCGCCAAGCTATTGTGGCACCACCCTTGAACTAAAGCCATTGGTCTATGTCCTCATCTGTAAGTACTGTAATGTAGCTTGCATAGAATTATGGCAGTGAACAGATTTGAAGCTATTTAGCCTCAGTATGACTATGATGCGGGTCAAAAAGTGTGGAAAAATATCAAAGATAGAAAAAGACCCAGACGAAGAAACGAACACTTAACTTATTCTACCCCAGCAAAATTTAAGATCCACCACGATAGTTCAAGGGTGATGCCAGAATAGCTTGGCGCCTATGGGCACCAAGCTATTCTAGCATCACCCTTGAACTATCGTGGTGGATCTGTGTCCTGCACTGCAACGCAGTCTTCTGAAGACGACTTCAACATTTGGGCTTAACTTATTCTACCCCAGACACACCACAGCAAAATAAAGATCCACCATGATAGTTCAAGGGTGATGCCAGAATAGCTTGGTGCCTATGGGCGCCAAGCTATTCTGGCATCACCCTTGAACCATCATGGTGGATCCGTGTCCTGCACTGCAACGCAGTCTTCTCAAGACGACTTCAACATTGGGCTCAACTTATTCTACCCCAGACACACCACAGCAAAATAAAGATCCACCATGATAGTTCAAGGGTGATGCCAGAATAGCTTGTCTGGCATCACCCTTGAACTATCATGGTGGATCTGTGTCCTGCACTGCAACGCAGTCTTCTGAAGACGACGTCAACATTTGGGGATTCCGATCTTGGGGTAGAACGAGTTAAAATGACAGAACAGAACACTGACATTAATTAACTAACTGACAACATAAGAAATCACTTGAAACTTCAGCCTTTATTTAACGTCTTTCGTCTCCAACAAACAACCAGCCATTCTTTTCATTTGCAAAATGGTATGGCAGTACAACCAACCATTCTTCAGAGCATGGAATTACTCGTACTAAAAAAAGAGGAAAACCCCTTTTCACTAGGGGGGTCCGGGGGCATGCCCCCCCCCGGAAAAATTTTGAAAATTTACATTAAAATTTGTGCAATCTGGTGCATTTTAGAGAGAAACTGAGCAGTTTAACCACCTAAAAATCTTGCTTTTTTTCTTATTTTTGGGGTGCACTTTTTATTTTTTGTGTCAAAGGTTTAAAAGTTATACTAAAACAAAGTATTCAACAGAATATTTATATCCAAATGCTTATTCAAAATACATCTGAATGTCTTTCCATTTTTTTTAAAAAATTTGAGTTTAATTATATAATATATATACTTTCTTTAATAATCTCTGCTTAATCAGCTGTAAGTATGGATTCCTTTTATCTCTTATTTAATACTATGTACCATGGTCACTGAGCTGGAGAAAGGTTATATAGATTTTTCAACATAATTTCATCAAACTTTACTGGGAAAAAATGCATTGTAATAAATTTATTCACCATCATGAGTCATATTTCCAATGGCACTGCTTTTAGCTTTCTTGTGTTTCGCTGTAGACACGTGAGCATCAAGTGCTACGCGGCCGCGTAGTTAATATCAACTCTGCGCAGTTCGCGGCAATACGCCTGCCCACAGGCCGCTAACTTGCGAATACACTGAGCGCGGAGCTCGTCGTTTACGCTTTTCTCGAGCCAAGTCCATCTCCAAATATTCTTGGCTCCAGAATCGTCTGACGTCTATTCTGTCTCCGCGTTTAAGTATTTTTTCTTCGCCGTATTTTGACCAGACTACGACTCCACTGAAGACCGGAAGTGACCTGTGCGAGCTAAAGCTAACGCCTCGCTCAATTTTCAATACGCGATTTGGGGATATCCGCCACATAAAAGATCACGAAACACGGTATTGGAATAGTGACTTTACGATTTTGTTTTCGGCGGAAATTCGGCGGAATGGCAGCTTCATTTAAGCGGAAATCCGCCAAAAAGAGGAAAATTCCATGCTCTGATTCTTTCATTTGCAGAGTTTTTAAAATGGCATGCAGTATATTACAAAATGATCTCCCCCCCCCCCCCCCCCCCCAATAACACTCTTGTAATCAATTTTTACATTGTCAATGGTTTTCTTATCTTATTATATTGTCTTTTGTCCCCAGCCGGCTGTTTCGTTTTGCAAATCCAAAGGTTATACAGTATACAAAATGTGACCCGCCTTTCTCACGAAACCAGTCTTAACTCGCAGCGAGCCAATCAGCACTACACGCAATAATATGTGGTGGGGGGGGGGGGGGGGGGGGGGTCAATCTGGGGCATTTTCACTTTTTGGGAGAAATGTATTCTACATACACCAAAGTATCGTATGGTTAAAATCTTTATCATGAAAAATGCCATTAAATAGGTAAAAAATGATTTTAAAAGTCTGCCCTTGGCCCCAATTATGCTGCACACAGAAACTTCACAGGCTGTTTTCTCAAAATGGCCGCCGGAGGCTTTAACAACTTTAAACACTTAAGAACAGCTTTTACAATTTTTGCACTACAGCATACAGTCATATATCACAGTAATCAGCAAACACTGTAGTTTTCATAAATGCATATATGTCAAAACATCCAAAATGCGAGTTCTTAAGACTGATTTTGTGAGAGAGAGGGTCACAAATGATCCAGGCGTCCATCGGATAAAAAAAAAAAAAAAAAAAAAAAAAAAGCAGGCTATACATGCTGAAACCACCCCAATAATAACACTGATGTAATAAATCTGTATGAAATCGAAAATGCTGCGAGTGGCGGCTCAATTCATTTCTTTTGTAACTTTTTCAGTCTGTTGCGGACGTAATCCTTAATGTTTGTCCAGCGCCTATGTCTAAGTGCAGGTTTCAGCGCCATTGCATACTGTATCTCGGCCTTTCCAGGAAGTTTGTTCATGACGAGGTGTGTCTTGAAACGAGTTTGAACAGCTTTCTCTTCAGCTTCCCCCCATGGTTTTCTTGTAAATCTAGCTTTCTTTCGAACAGGAGCTGACGCAGTACTGTCATCATCAAAACTATCTAGATTGTCATCAGGCTCTGGACGTCTTTTCTCCGTCATGCTCATCGATTCCTGTGTTGCTGACTTGCTACTTGCTTCATTCACAGGTGCTGTTCCCCCCGAGACCTCTCTGCCAGTTTCTGATGCGTCTTCATTGTCAAAGTCAATCTCTTCATCATCGCCCAGCTCAGCTCTAATGCAACTCTCAAAATCTGTCATCCCATTGTTAACTGACAGAAGAATCTTTGCCACTTTTGCCTTTTGAAGGACGTCTTGAGGTTGGCGGTAGGTATGGCGATGTATCCGAATATCATGGCCAAGGAAATCTGCCAGCTGATCCTGGTCTAACTCCGAGATGGCCATTGACTGAGCCAAAGTTGCAACCTGTTTCCGCAACTGAGTAAATGTGAACATGGCTGGGTATGACACCCCTGCTTCTAGGGCATGGGCCTTCAGAACATCATGGCCTCTGTAAGGCCTCTGACCAGAAGGTGTGGCAAAGATGTACTGGGAATCAGCGAGAGCTGGCACCGATTGCCTCATTTGAAGGATTCTGTCCACAGTTGTCATCATCTTCTTCGTCAGCAAAACGGGAACACTCCTATTAAACTTGCCTCTGATTTCCACTCGCTGAAAATGATTCACCATTTTCTTCTCAACCTCTGTGAGACCTTTCAAGATATCTTGATTGGTGATCGATCCAATCTTAGCATTCTGGAACAGTCTGACACCTTCATTCTCTGAACTTCTCCCCCTCGTTTTCGGTTGAAAAGTGATACAGCACAAAGAGTTGCTTTAACCACTGTCGGATAATCTTCCGAAACCATCCTTGTCTCAAGAAGCTGTTGGACCTTCCTCACATCTTCACATGATGGGATCAGCTTGGGTTTGTTCATGGTCATTTTCCCGACCGACTGGGCTGCTGTAGCGGACACACAATCATACCAGTCCCCGTTGAAGACAGAGTCAAACCGCTGCGCCTCAGAGAGCTCCTGTCGCCACCTGTCGTCTGAACCCTGTCCAAGCTGTTTGGATGCCTGTGACTGTTTGATATGTGAACACTTTTTCAAAGCATGGCCTATGCGCATTGCGAGATTGCCTTTTTTGAACTGATGTGTGTCCTCATCAAAATCTGCTAGCTCTTTTACAGCCAGGACAACATGATCAAAGCTAGCTGAATTGATCACAGCATTTAAACTTGCGATTTTCATTTCTGACCTCACTCTGATAATCTTCAACAGTCTCCCTAACTCCCGCATCCTGGAGCTGATTTGTCCAGCCGTGTGTTCTTCAATGTCCCTGCGGTCAAATAATCTCTTTCCATACTCAAGAAGCAAGGGGTCAGTTCTGATGAGACGGCTTATCTCATCATCTCTCTGGGTAGCCAAGACCTTGTGGTAGAAGGAAAATTCAACGTCTAAGGGTATTGGAAGCATGAGCCGACCACGGCGAGCGGCGTCCCCTCGCCGAGTGATCTGAAACCCTCCTGGCTTCTGACAGCAACGTTTTGAGTGTACAGAGATCAGCTTTTTTTGATAGAGCCCTTTGCAATGGCTACAGGCGAGAAGGTCGTCTACCTTACTAGTTTTGGTGCGATACTTAGGAATCAAACATCCGGATTTGTTTTCAAGAACAGCAACGTTATGCATGTAATCACCCTCATCTTGTAGTCTGATCCATGCTCGACGTCTCTGCTTGGTCCCTTTTTTCATCGACAAAATTTTAGCAACGTCAGCCTCATCTGCATGGACATCTTGTAAGTGCGTGCTCATTTTCAAGACAAGCTTGCCACACAATTTGCATGCATGTTTCTTGTCCCATTTGTACTTTCCTTTCCCTCTCTGCGACACGTGCACACCCGTTTCTTCTGTAAGTGCTCTTTCCCCACTCTTTCCAGCATCATGTTCCTCCTGCCTATCCACATTCTCATTGCCACCCCCTAACGCACACTGCACCTTGCTGGTACTAGCGTCACCAACACCTGGCCACCCCAAACCTGCCACTTTGATGAAATCTAACATAGTCGATACAATACTGTCTATGTCCGAGATCCCAGCAATTGATGCTGACACACCCTCTGAATCCGGTGAGCTCGAGCCAGGAACAAACTCCTCGTCATCACTGCCCTCGTATTGCGATGCGCTGGCACTGCTCTCAGTCTCGGGTCCATCCCAGGCGCCATTTGCCAACTGGAGAAAGAAAGAAAGAAAGATTAAAACCAAAGCTGCCTTAGAAACAGAAACAGCCCAATTTTGGTTTAAAGGGGCCTTGCACAAGAATAAAAAGAGTAATCCCGTGTATGACCGATTTACATATGTGTGACCTCGGTGACGAGGGCTGGCTTCTGCAGCAGTCAAAATCCACGTTTTCTGAAAATGCAAGCAGTTTTCACACATTTGTCAACCCTGCGTGACCCTTTGAGAGAGGTCACTCAAATTGGCATGTTTAAAAAGGTCTTGCCACAAAGTATCCTTGGGCCAAGCTTGAAGAATGTGGCTTGAATAGTCTCCGAGAAAATGCCACCGTTAACTCATTCTACCCCCAGACACACCACAGCAGGATAACAGGGGTGGGATTCTAGTAAGAAAGAAAACGCGGAAAATCAAACGACATTGGTGGGGGGTGGGTGGGTGGGGGGGTGGGTGGGTGGGTGGGGGGTGGTTTCATGTCCTTCATTTTCAGCGGCCGAAAAATCAAACGACAGGGGGGGGGGGGGGGGGGAGGGATAGGCACGCGTGTCCACCGTTCGCCAAAGTATCCAAAAACCGACAGGGGGAGCGAGACCAAACACACCCGAAAATGGACTTTGTTATGACACTCCTGATCTGCAGTATAAAAATGGAATGTGCGTACCAGTTTATGTTCAGATGCACACTAAACGGCACTCTGTCTTGGACAATATCCTTTTTCACCGCCATTTTCCACTGCGACCTAAAGCTACCGGAAGTGTCGGGCGATAGTGAACCAAACTACATACAAATCCAACCCATTTGAGATTTTTTTGCCATTTAAGAAGATTTTTTTTTTTCTCGTCTTTTTTGTTGTTATTAGACGCGGAAAATAAATATGCTTCAGCGGAATTGTGAAAGAATTTCCACGGAAATCCGCGGAAACGCGAAAGAATCCCACCCTGGGATAAGGATCGACCATGATAGTTCAAAGGTGATGCCAGAACAGCTTGGCGCCTACGGGCGCCAAGCTATTCTGGCATCACCCTTGAACTATCATGGTCGATCTGTGTCCTGCGCTGCAATGCGGTCTTGAGAGGACAGGGGCAAAATTTAAGGATTTTGGTGTTGGGGTAGAATGAGTTAAAGTTTACCATGGACGACGGACGGACGACCAGTGGCCCAGAACATAAACTCACTTTTGCTTCGCACGCACGCCAGCCAATAAAATGAAGATGATCATAGAATCACTTTACTTACCAGTTTGTAATTGGGAGCATTTCGCCTGCCGTCCATGCACCCTCCTACCAGACGCACCCTCTGTGGCAGAGGCTGGGGGGCCATGATTCTGCAGCATAGATCCCGATGGGTTTGGACATCCTGCTGCCATCCGGCGCTGGGTGTGTGCCAGAAAGTCCTGAGCCGGTGTGACCAAAATGGTGTTGCTGAGAACATGTCCAATACAACCATGTAAACCAACTGACATTTTGAATCAGATTGATTGTACATTGCTTAACGTCCCGACAGCCACTAGGCTTTCTCAGGACGTGCCTGCACTGCTTGTGAAAAAAAAACCCCACCTAAACAGAACATTGCCATGTATGTCGCCTGCCGGTCAAATACGTTAACTCATTCTACCCCAACACCAAAATCCTTAAATTTTGCCCCTGTCCTCTCAAGACTGCATTGCAGTGCAGGGCACAGATCGACCATGATAGTTCAAGGGAGATGCCAGAATAGCTTGGCGCCCGTAGGCGCCAAGCTATTCTGGCATCACCCTTGAACTATCATGGTGGATCCTTATCCTGCCGTGGTGTGTCTGGGGTAGAATGAGTTAAATAAACCTAACACATGGGGCCAAGACATAAAGCTAAGACCATTTAGCAACACACATCCAATATCAAGAGCTACAGGCAGTGCAGACAGTAGGGAGAGTTTTAAAAAGGCAAATTTATACAGATGAATGGACAAAGGGTAGACAGAAACACATGCATGCCCCAGAATTGAGAGAAAAACCCACCCTGTGGGGCTGACCAGGGTGACCCTGAGAACTAAAAACTGGCAATACAGTAAAAAGCGATACTTCAGTTGCACATTCCTAAACGAGACCTGTTTGTGGACGTTCGTTCTTCGAATCGCGAGGCAGTTTTGCGAACGAGGATTGAAATCTGGCGCCATTTTTGTTTTTAAAAAAAAAAAAAGTCAACTGATAGTTACTGTGCATGCATGTGGCAAGTTAACACGTCAGAAAAAAAAAAAAGAAAGAAGAAACAAAATCGCGTGGCAGATTGACCTTGTAATGGGGTTATTGAACGAATTCCTTTCATTGAAGAAGAAAGCTTTTGTTAAAATCGTGGGGTTCTATTATCATTTACTACAAGACTCAACGGTCAGGCCCGGCCGGTGCGGCCGAAGACACGTTTGAAAGCAGACGCCTTATTTTTCTGGGCCAAACGGGTACGGGGATTGGAGGCATCTCTCAGTTAAATAACTGCACTGAACAAGTACATTTGGGCGTGCTCTTAACTAAGAAATATTGCATAAAATACCTCTGCAAATGCGAGAGAATGACCGGTGCGTCCGTTGGAGACGAAAGACGTTTAAGCAAGGGAAGGAACTCCGTTGATCGGTGTTGGACCAATCAAATTGATCTGAAAACACTCCGGCCGCTTCCGTGTCCACACACAGGCCCAGGGCATCCCTGAAACACAACGATGAAGTAAATCTGTTAAAATGGGCACATCGTATTTTGATATTTTTTTCTGAATTTTGAATGAAAGATAATACAGAAACAACCCTCAGAAAAAATGGGTGTCTGATCTGGCCACCCAAAATTTTACACAGACCCAGATTGCATAAGGATGGTAAAGAAAGTAACCCAGTTCAGTCATTTGGTGTACGCACACACACACACGCACACACACACACACACACACACACACACACACACACACACACACACACACACACACACACACACACACACACACACACACACACACACACACACACACACACACTCAAAGGTAGCATCCAGTATCAACAGTGAGGTCAAGTCTGGCACCAACTACCCATCAGGCTGAGCATACCCCCAGGGGCGAATGTTCAAGCCGCGCGGATGGTAAGTGCCAAGCCTGTCCGCGAAAAAGGATTCTGTCATTTTGCGGCGGATGAAGTGGGATGTATTTTGCCAAAGGATGCGTATGCTGAAATGTGTGAGGCTATGATAGCCTCACACATTTCAGCATACGCATCCTTTGGCAAAATCAGGCTTGGCACTTACCATCCGCGCGGCTTGAACGGATTCGCCCCTGGGGGTATGCTCGGCCTGATGGGTAGTTGGTGCCAGACTTGACCTCACTGTTGATACTGGATGCTACCTTTGAGTGTGTGTGTGTGTGTGTGTGTGTGTGTGTGTGTGTGTGTGTGTGTGTGTGTGTGTGTGTGTGTGTGCGTGAGCTGCAGCAGGCACGAGTGAATGCGAATGTATGCAGTGACGTGTATGTATATAGACGTAAGTTTTGTGGTACGTGTTTTGTGCATGTGTATTTGCGTCATTATGTGTGTGTGTGGGTTTTTTTTTTTTAAATTTTTTTTTAATACGTCATTCTAAATTCTCTCTATACAGGATGACGTCTTTTCTTTATGTCGTGTTCTTTTCTGTTCTACGTTTGTTTCCATGTCACCTGAGAAAGGATCTTTGATCCGAAACGTCGTTATATGTTTCTATTTTAAAGGGTTTTCTACCACTATCTTCTGTTTTTCTTTCACGTGAAACCCTAGCGGCAACAGTTTTACTACAAGGTGATATGACGTAAAGTTTACATGCACATAGGCGGAAGGGAACTTTACCGTCCAACACCAAATGTATGCTTCAAACATACAGAACCCAGCAAATATGACACTGCTGAACATGTTTCATCGTGCAAACTCCCTCTCGCACGCCTCCGATGTTGGAGAAAACAAGCGGATAAGCTGCCTTAGGTGCGACCACAGACATTAATAACTATGTATATTTATGAACCTGGGTGTGCTACTTCCGATGTGTGTTTGTCCAAATGGTGACCTTGTTGTGTGCCACGTTTTGGACTGTCGACTGACAGCGCGGAGATTTCGTTTGACTGTGTAGACATCAGTGCTTTCTATAATCGTGCGTGTTGTTGAGTGAAGTCTACTTGCAATTAGAACACGGATAATGGCGAAAAATGCCAGGAGGTTTGTTTATTTAGTTCTTCTCCAAGGTCACTATCACTAGCGGACATCAGTGTCGTCAATCTCAATAATGTGGCGATTCGATTCGTGTGTTCGCTGCTGTCT
>BTPG01000002.1:277129166-277145914 GCA_036245525.1 Semisulcospira habei | reverse complement strand
AAACAGAGAAAGCTTTAAGATAAGGCCCTTCTTGTGAGTAGACTAAAGGGTATTTAGTGTTGACTTCTGCGCAGGCCAGCCCTAACAGGACTTGTGACACATGCACTCATGCTAGCCTACTTACCCATAACTCAGTCAACGCCTCCCGCACGTCAATCTCAGTCGCGTCTGCGCGTAACCCGCCCGTCAGTCACTGAGGGCCGTCCATATGATTACACCCGAACTAACCACGGCCTGCGCATGAGGCATAAATTCTCATGAGCTGCTGCACTGAGTCGCAGGGCTTCGCATGAAAATCTATGCCTCATGCTAGCCTACTACCCGTAACTCAGTCAACGCCTCCCGCACGTCAATCTCGCATCTGCTGTGCATGAGGCAATAGATTTCTCTGTCCCACCCAAGGCATAACCCGCTCAGGGCCTCAGGGCCAGTCATGATCACGGCCTCGGTGCTGTGGACGAACGAACTATGTTAGGCTAGTTTTGCCTGAAAGATTTTACAGTCGTCTGTGTAGTCATTTTGAAAATGATGTGTTGAATGCAAGATGTGTTTTGCTAGGAAGGATTTATGTGTTTTGTTAAGAAACATCTTGTAAACCAAAAGATAAGTTTTGTTTTAATCATATTGCAGACGGTTACTTGTATTAAAATTATATTTTGTATTAAAATGGACTTAATGACGCACGATTCACATTGCGGCCTATTTTGTGGCGCCACTTCGTGTGGGAAGACTGAATTTGTTCTTAACCTCTTACAAACAAGATACCTTCATCATTTCGAAAACATTGTAATATTTTGTCCAACAATCAAACACAACAAAGCTTATCACAACCGTTTATTCATTTGGACTGACAGCAACATATACTTAGTTGACCCTGAAAAAAAACTGAATGATTACCTGCTATATTTTTACAAGCAATTTGAAGGACAGCCAACATTGTTCATAGTCGATGACTGTTCTGCAGAGAAAGACATTGTCAAAAAGAGAAACATATTAGCAGAACTTGCCTTCAGTGGCAGACATGCAAACATAAGTGTATGGATTCTCACTCAGAAATATAATGCTGTACTGAAAGATTTTCGAGAACAGTTAAAGTTTATCTGTTTGTTTTACTGTAAGGACCGTGACAGCTTTGAAGACTGTCTCAGAGAGAACGATGTCATTCCAAATAAACATGAACGGGATGATGTAAAAAATAAACTGAAATCAACTAAGCATCTAAAGCTCATTTTGAAGACAGATCAACCCACTGGGTATGGATTAGTAAATTAATTTATACTTTTGGGTTTGTCTTTAAAAATGACAGACAGACAAAATTGGCCTATTAGTGAAATCATAGATATTACACATTGCTTTAAAGATGTTAAATATAAAAGCCAGCTTAATAATAGAGAGTCACCTGGTAATTTATTTATTATACCAACAACAGTGTATATGTCTGGTAATATAACTTTTTATGTTGATAATCCATTTATTAAAAAAATAACTGTTGTTATTAAGACACAATCATTTATTATTAATGAATATTATGATGGTTGGTTTACTAAATTGTGTAGTAATTTAGCAAAAGAGCTAAATAAAATAAATTTATATTTTAACGATATTATATTTAATAAAATGGTATTACACATACAAAATCAATAATTATAAACACATGTGTAAATAAATTTGTTTATTGTAGGAGTTACAGTCAATAAAGTGCCATTTTCATTATATAATTTTCTATTTATTTTTTTGTCGGACAAATAAAAAAGATGGACAACCGTCAAAGATTAAGAAACGTGTTTCACACAACTGACTTACCTATATATAATATTTACAATGTCTATGAATCAATAGAAAGATCTTTTTTAGTCATACAAAATAACCTTCTTTCTGATAGTGTAAAGATTCAGATTGTTGCAAAAATAGAATTTGTCAGAGATGTTGGTAAAGTTATTGTAACGTATATCTCGACAAGGCAGCACACAGTTAATTCGAGAAGAGAACTAGAGAAAGTGTTTAGAGAAAGATTGTTACCAGACTTCCATGAAGCAATTGACAGAGCAGAAATGCAAGGGTCTGGCTGGCATGAAGGCCTTGTACATGAACTACAACTAAAGCAGTCAAGATATCATCCTATTTTAGGCAAATCATGGATACCACTTCCAACTGAGGTTGCAAAAAAAAAGGCTGTCGTCAATATTCAGAACAATGATAATTTATGTTTCATGTGGTGTGTGCTTTCTAAACTTCATTTTGTAAAAACAAAACCTGAACGTGTATCTAACTATACCAAATTTATAAACGAACTCAACTTCAGTGGCATTGAGTTCCCTGTTAAAATAGAGGACATAGACTTGTTTGAAAAACTAAATCCTGGTATATCTGTGAATGTGTTTGTATGGGATAATCAATCTGAGAATAAGTTACAGCCAATTAGAGTATCTCCAATTGCCCCAACCTATGGGCAGTCAGAAGATAAACATGTTGATATGTTACTAATAAGCTCTGGTGATAACTTTCACTACACAATTATTAGGAGTATGTCACGACTAATTCATAATCATGTATCAAAACACAATGGCAAACAGGAAATATGTAAAAGATGCTTACAAAGGTTCTCCTGTATAAAAGTGGCACATAAGCATACCCAGCACTGTAGGTCGGCTGATGACATTCAAACAATACTTAGGTATCCAGATCCTGGCAGCAAGGTTTATTTCAAGAACTATGTTAATCAACAAAAGCTGCCATTTGTAGTATACGCAGATTTTGAATCACTCGTCGTTCCATATGAAGGTCCAATTCCAGAGTCATTACCAAAGACTATAAAATTGAGTGACCAAGTGGTGTGTTCTTTTGGATACATTTTTGTTAGGTCAGACGGTCTTCATTCAGAGCCTGTTATCTACAGAGGTGAAAATGCAGCATGTCTGTTTTTAACAGAAATGAGACATCTGTATAGTCAGGTAGTACAGTATCTCACAACATGTCAGATGCCTTTGGTGATGACAGAAGAAGACAAACTAAAATTTGATACAGCAGAGACGTGTTGGATTTGTGAACAGCCTCTGGGAGGTGATAAAGTTCGTGACCACGATCACATAACTGGGCGTTACAGAGGTGCTGCACATGGTGATTGTAACTTGAAATTAAAAATAGATCCTAAGACATACAAGTTACCAATCTTTTTCCACAATCTCAAAGGATATGATTCACACATCATCATGCAGGCTGTTGATGAGTCGTACAAAAAAATTAGTTGTATTGCCCAGACAACTGAGAAATACTTGACTTTTAGGTTAGATAAATTAGCATTTTATGACTCCATGCAACATTTGTCTTTAGGTCTTGCTAGTCTGGCAGAAGGACTGACTGAGTATCCAATAACAAGTAAATATTTTGAGCCAGACTTGATTAAGAAAGGAGTCTATCCATATGAGTACATCAGTGACTGGGTAGTTTTTGAAGAAAGGAGACTGCCTCCAAAAGAGAAATTTTATTCTACACTAACTGGCAAAGGTATTTCTGACTCTGATTACCAGCACGCACTTGATGCATGGGGTAAACTAGGATGTCAGACAATTGGTGATTACCATGACCAGTACTTGAAAGCTGACGTTTGCTTGCTAGCAGATGTATTTGAAAGTTACCGTGAAAAGGGTTTGTTACATTACAGTCTTGACCCTGCTTGTTACATCACTAGTCCTGGCATGACATGGGATGCATTTTTGAAATCCAGTAAGATATTTATAGACCTGTTGTCTGATCGTACGATGGGTGAAATGGTGGAACGTGGATTGAGGGGAGGCATTAGTCTAGCAGCAAACAATTATGCCAAGGCAAATAATAAATATCTTGATGACTTTGACCCCTCAAAGCCAAGGTCATTTATTACGTACGTGGACGCTAACAATTTGTACGGATTCGCGATGTGTGAATTATTACCATTAAAAAACTTTTGTTTGTATGATTTGTCACAGTATGGCATAAAAAAATTAACAAAATATATTATGGCTCGAGGTCAAAATGATGAAAAGGGTTGGATCTTTGAAGTAGACCTGGAGTACCCACACCATCTACATGATTACCACAATGATTATCCATTAGCAGTTGAGAAAATGAGTATGACAGGGAAAAAAGAAGACACCAAACTTGTACCAAATTTAAATGACAAATTCAATTACGTTTGCCACTACCGCTTGTTGCAGTTTTACATCAGACACGGGTTAGTACTAAAGAAAGTTCACAGAGGAATTCAATTTGATCAGAGTGCTTTCATGAAAGATTACATAATGAAGAACACCACATTGCGTGCCAGAGACGGCAACACTGCATTTGACAAAGACTTCTTTAAGCTTATGAACAATGCTTGTTTTGGTAAGACAATGGAAAATCCTCATCACAGAAAAGATGTGAGACTGGTTACAACTGAATCAGGTGCAATTAAACTTACAGGTAAGCCACAGTACACAGGGTATAAAGAATTTCATTCATCATTGTATGCAGTGTCACTCAAAAAAAAGATTGTTAAACTGGACAAGCCAGTATTCATTGGTATGGCAATTCTTGAGTTGTCAAAATTATTAATGCTTGAATTTTATTATGATTACTTTAAACCGAAGTATCCTGACTGCCGTCTGTTATACACTGACACTGACTCTATGATCATTGATGTGTGTACTGAAGACTTTTATGAAGACATGAAAACAGAGTTACACATGTATGACACATCTGATTACCCTAAAGACCATCCACTGTTCAACACACAAAACAAGAAAGTGCCTGGTAAGTTTAAAGATGAACTAAATGGTGTGCCTATAGTTGAGTATGTTGGACTGAGATCAAAAATGTATTCTATACTGCACCAGAAGGGTAGTCAGTCAAAAGCCAAAGGTATCAAGAAAACAGCAATAAAAAATAAAGACATTCGACATGAACATTACAAGCAAGTGTTAGATGGTGCATTAATGCCTGATTATCCAAACAAGTCACTGAGATCAAACAAACATAATTTAGAAATGATTCAAACACATAAGAAGTCACTTGCAGTGGGGGACATGAAAAGAGTGTTTCACACTAAGGAAAAGGCTTATGCACCTGGACATTACAGGCTCAAGTTATCTGAAGAAATAGCTGATGAACTGGTTGATGAACTAATCAATGAGTTAGTTGATGAAATGATTAAAAATGCGTAACGGTGTCTGGGGGAATAATCTGTAATTCTTCTCTGACAAATGCCCTCTGAGGCGCAGGCTCATACAGATAATATATTGTTGCGTCTGGACCAGGGATTATTTTTTTTATATTATGAACAGATGTTGACCAGATGGGGTCTGTCGCCCTGCGTCTGTCGTCGTTCTCAGCCTCCCCTGGTTGATATAAATATCTCACCTGTTTGGTAAATAAACTTGTGTCTGGAGGTGGGGTTGGCCCTTTTTTTGGCTCTGCAATTGTTTTCAATTTAATAGCATCAGCAGGCTTAGGGTGTCCTTCATTGTTCATTGCTTTTATCACATGTGGTAATCTCTTAACCCACTCCGTGTTACGGGTGTCATGCATGAGTTCCTTAGAATACTGGTAACTGAAAAGTCTCTCTGACAACTGTTTATTGAAATTTTCTACAATTGCCTGTGATCTGTGCACACCTGGAATGCCTCTTCTGACCAGTACACCATGCTTAGCAAATAACTGATTAACTGCACCTTTGAATTCTGATCCATCATCAACCTGCACTAGTCTGGGGTATCTTAAAGGGCCTCGACCATATATTTTTGTTAATGCTGTAGCAACTGTACTGGCTGTTTTGTCAGATATGGGTTCAGCGTCTTTATACCTTGAAGCAATGTCTACAACAGTCAGTGCATACTTGTATCGTTTCTTTCTTATTGTGTCATGTGGTAAGAACAGGAGGTCCATTTGGTGTGTGTCATTTGGGGTAGTGTTTTCAAAATGGGGCCTTGTTATTTTTCTTGGAGCAGGTAAATATATCTGCCAAATTGCCTGTCTCTGTAACCATTGCTTGACTTGATTGAGTGTTATATCTCCGCCCACAGCGGCATGTAATTTCTGAATAGCTGTTGCTCCTTTCCAATAGCCTGATGGAGAGTAATATATTTTTGATAGTTTATTTTCGGCTGCCATTTTTTCTAGCAATGAAAACTCCTGTAAAATAAACAAATGTCATTCCCACTAGAACAAAGATTATCTCCCCGTTTCTTTGTTGTGTGCTTGGTTTGTAATAGTCACTTAGTTTTGGTTTTGGGATAGACATGTCTTCACCCGTGACAAGAAAATATTCCCTGATTGCTTCGTCTGTATTTGAAAACGTATGCTGTGCGTGACCTTCAAGCCTGAGTTTTTCATTGATGAAATCAAGTTTCTCAATTCTATTCTTTTCATAATCTTGCTGGGCTTGAGCAAGTTTTTCAGATGCTTCATTATGACGTTTTAATTCTTCTGCAGATTCTTCTCTACCCATTTTTGAAAAGAGATAATTAGAGCCACTAAATGCCAGAGCATTAACCATCGCTCCACCAATCATAATAGCTATCGTCGCCATATTATTTTTATTTACATAGAAACATTTTCTGAAATAATTCCTTGCTTAACAAGAAAATCTTTTGTCGCAATAGACGCTGTGACAACTACAATTAGCTTAGCACTGTCTTCGAAATCTAATCTACTCAGGTCTGCTGATTTCATTTTGAGTAGACTTTTTCCCAGCATAGAATAAGCTACTGCTAATCCGCTTATTACGGCAGAGTGATAGACGAGGTTCATGATATTATTATTTGCGTCGTTCATTTTCTTATACCACAAAAATTAAAATAATTAATTTATTTACTGCATGTAAAATGAGTCCAAAGGTTTTGACACTGTTGGTAATGTGGAGACTTCTTCTTTTATTTTTGGAGTGCTTGATTTTTTGGACACTGTTTGAGTCTGTGGTTTGTATTTTTTGTATAATTGGTAACCTACGTAACAGAATCCTACAGCAAATCCAGCAACTATATATTTTGTTGTTTGAGGGTTAGACTTAGTTGTTTGTCTCTCACTTTGATTAGGGAGTGACGGCTCTGGTGCTGTTGATGGTGGATCAGTTATATTATTTTGTTCTTTTTGAATCTGTAATTTTTTTTGCCTGTTCCATTCAGCCAGTCTTTTTCCAGCATCAACACGGCCTGGACTTTTAGTCTTCGTCACAGTTTGAACCTGCGTCAAAACTGGAGTCGTCTCGTCCATTTGATACTTCTTTTTCTTCTGCAGTAAAATTTATTTTTGAAAAATCGATATAACTACTAGTTACCATCAAAGTTACGGCAGGTGCAAGGTAATTGCCAAACTTGTAAAACATGGTACATGCTAATTTGCCAATCGAACTAGAAACTATAGGGTTGCTTTCGAGATCATGAGAAAGGCTGTCAGTGTCTATTGGTATGAAGTGATTAACAGCTTTTGTGTATAGGTAAATAAGAGACCTGCTTAAATCGCGTGTCATTAGTGAAGCAATATGGTTTTCATATTTAGCATGAAGTTTTAATAGTTCCTCAGCGGTGAGAGACTCTATGTCTTCTACCATGTATTGTTTTCCGAGATAAGTCTTTGATTTGCCTGAGACAATAACAGAAAGAATGCGTTGTTTTTTCGAGTCTAAGTCTTTGTTCTCTACCGCATTGATATCATTAAGAAGAAGTAATTCGTCTTGGTTCATTTTATAATAAAATAAAAAAAACTTTGCCTGTGAATAACTTATGAAGTTACTGTTCATGTAACTGTCTAGAATAATGTGATCTTACTTGATAACTAATTTCAAAGTTACCTACAACTTACAAGTAACTTTGACGTTAGTTATCATAAGTTCTTAACCCAAGTCATAAGACACTCGGACAGATTTCTCAAGTTACAAGGACAACAAGAAAACTTTTTTTTAGTAATAATCTGGTGGTGGGGCTGATGGCATCAAATGAGCAGGCATGACATCTCTTTGCGAAGTGTATGACAAAAATAATGGATTACCAAAACCTATCGTTACTTGCTTGTAAGTTCTCGAACTTTTTTCATAGTTTCTTCTACGCCTATCTTTTTTCCTTGTTCTAAAAAAGATTTCTTTAGCTCTTCAACATTTACAGCCTGACTACGCATCTTATTCTGTATTTCAGATTTCTGTTGTTTATAGTTGGCCAAATCATCCTGGACTCTCTTAAATTCTTCGTCATCAATTTCATTATTTTCCAAAGATTTACTAATAATAAGTTTCATACTCGTCAGCTTAGCTGCTGCGAGCGTACTTAATGCTTCATGCTTCTGCAACTTCATATAAAATCTTTTGTTAATGGCTTCCATACCAAAGCATGCTAGACTTGTGACAAGACCAATACCTTCAACAGCAATTCCTATAACACTTCCCACCCCCGTTGCAAAAAGAGTTATACCTCCTACAGATAATCCGGCTGAAACCACCCCCATGGCCATTGATGTGTTGTGTACAGAATTGAAAACCGTATTGTAACGGCGTTTACACCTCGAGTATTTTGCTTGTTCTTCTTCCAAATACTTCAACGCTTCTGTAATATTCATTAAACGAAATGAATCTGCCTTTAATGTTTTATCACGCTCAATAGGCTCAGGTGGTATTTGTGGATACAAGTTCACCATTTTTTATGACAAATATTTTTTTAATCAGCAATTACATTTTGCAACTCTTCAAAATTATACAATTTGCTGGCATAATAAAATGCAACAAGATCAATGTGTTCAAGGTTTATGTAAGTTAGACGAACAAAAGTTGTTTTGTCAACCACCACCTTGACAGCTGGAATACTGCTCGAAACATTAATAACATCATTATTTTTTGTAATAGCAATAAAGACCTTTGATGATTCTGATACTGTTTCATCCCATGTAAGTTTAATTCCTTGTGCAATTTGAGCCTCTTTAGCAGTAGCAACAGATTTCATGATAATTTCAAATACTATTGTCGCTTCTCTAGCCACGACTAAGCTTGCTGGCATAAACACAACAGAAGTATCTGATCTACCCTTTCTAGTTGTAAGAAGATATCTTCGTTTCTCATAATTTTCAACTTTCAGTTTTTCTCTGCTATTGTTGTCTAGGGCAAAACTTGGAACAAGGCTTACAATAAGCGGCCCAGAATTAACAACCTTCCTAAACACTAAGGCGCCTTCATCATCAGTGTATACATAAGGACTAATAAATTCAATCTTTATGTCCCAGTCAATTGTGGGTGGTGGTGCCGGTACAGGTGAAACAACCCATTTAGTACCCACATGTATTAAGTTGTAGGGCACATTATTTACAGGTGGAGTAGGTACAGTAACATCACGTAGCTGACCAAGTTTAGGAATCTGTTTTTCACCATCTTTCATGTCAACAATTACTTTTCTCTTGTACATGCCATAGGAATCAAGTTCAAAACCATATATTTCTCCAATTTCCCCTTCCTTCTCAAAATCCTGTACGTCTGCCAAATCTTTCAACTCTGTTACTGGACACGCAACTGGTATGATTCTCGGCTTTGGACCAAGACCACTCATTTTTATAAACAAAAATAAAATTATTTAATTTCCAAAACAACATAAAAATCATGCATTACAACTGGTTTACCATTCTGATTAGTTACAGATAAGCACAATGATTCAAAGAAACTAGAACCTAATTTTTTAAACTGAGAATTAGGAAATCTAGCAACCACATTTTCACAATATGGGGCAGTTCCAGTCGGCAAGCATCTTAACAAAGTTGAAGGCTTTCCATTGTGTACATTTTCAGTAGTGTTCAGTTCTTTCAAATGAACATTTAGCACTGTGTGTACTGACAAATGAACAGGATATCTGCCAGTTATTCTTGGTTTTTTTGGTGATAGTAGACTACCAACTGATTGTGACCAATCTTCATCTGGATGTGTTATTGTTTTAAAAAATCCAAGTAATAATAAAAGACTAATTGATAAAGAAAATTGACCACTTTTCGGAAAATCAATTGAAACAAGTAAATTAGCTGGGTTTAAAGTTGCTTTAATTTTAAATTCATTTTGAAGCCATTCAGCTAAAGTACAAAAGTCATAATACCCAGCTCGTAAAGTATCACCCTTCTCAATACCATCAAGAGTTCCACTTACAGAATAATTTTCATCATCCGTTATATTAAACCACTTTACTGTGTAGAACATTTCATGGATAGCTACAGCCTTGCTACCATCACGATTATCAATCCCATTAGTTAACCACATTGGTTTGCTTGTGTCAATATTTGTTAAGGTTATAAACATTTTTATTATCACATAAAAAAAAAAGGATGGAATTTAAATCACCAACCATTACCACTACAAACGCATTTCAATTTAACGTGGATGCCAAGTATAATGTTGCACCTACTTATGAACAGAAAATAATTCAGTTAAATCAGCTTGATATTGCTGTGTCTGAACAAGATCTATTCCAAGTCAAAGTACCCAATCCGTTTGATCATTACCTAAACCCTCCAATAACAGACGATGCTACAGCAAGAAAGTGGTCTTCAAGTCCACTACAGATGTTTCAAAACCAACTTAACTTTGCCATACTGTGTTCTACTACAGGCTGTGGTGTTTCATTTACAGACCATTTGAATCACTCAAACAAACTGATTAGGTCTGTGTATCGTTTCCACATGTATTACCAGCTTAGACGTATACTGTCAGAACTGCATACACCACTACCAACTGAATCCAGTTTTAACAGGTTTAACAACCCCATGGATATGAAAGCATTTGAACGCATCTGTAATGAATTTAACATCAGTACAAAGTATGACTTTACACAAAAACTTGATGATCACCACGGCATTGGTACATTATATTATGCTTTGAGTCACAGACAATACCCTCAAGATTACTGGCCTCCCTACACTTCATTCTCATCAAAATCACAAGTCTGGTTAGGCTCAATAGAACAGAAACAATCTAACGCATGGTCAACATTTGTCTTGGACAGGAGTGACGGATTTACTCAAGCGGGAGTCGAGTGCATCAATGAGTCTATCAGAACATATGTCTGGTGTATACTAGGTGCACAATCATTAACAAAATCTAATATTCTGAATGGAAGTGGAATTTTCGATTCGCAAAAACAGTTTCTCGCTAATCTTGAAGATTCAGTAAATTCATCAGTTGATCTCCCATCAAGCATACAACGTTACCAAGATGTACTCAGATATGCCAGATCAAAAGTTGACTTTGTAGTTGGCACTGGGTTATACATGTTACCATCTGACCTTCAACTCCAAATGGGTACAATAACAAATTATAATAATGAAATCATTGTTGCTGGGAGTGATCAAAAACTAGGTCTCAATAAATCTGTAAATTTAGGAGGAACAACTGTGCACGTACAGTTGAAAAAAACATTACAAGTGATTACTTCCCTTGCTCCAACAGCTATACAACCAGTACAGTCAACCCCTGACACACATGAATCCGAGAGAACTGCATTGGTAATTGGCCTTACTGGAGTAGGAATATTACTTCTTTACCTGTTTCATTAAATAACCTATCATTAACCCTCCTACTGTCACCAAAAAGATCCAAACATGCTCCGCCATAAACCCTACTGCCTTTGCCGCTGTACTAATCAACCAATTGACAACCGTGCCTAAAATGCCAGGTAACGAGTCT
The DNA here is from genome assembly GCA_036245525.1 of Semisulcospira habei. Classification (NCBI taxonomy): domain Eukaryota; kingdom Metazoa; phylum Mollusca; class Gastropoda; family Semisulcospiridae; genus Semisulcospira; species Semisulcospira habei. The sequence continues at coordinate 277,134,258 of BTPG01000002.1, read as the reverse complement.
ACTGCTTTCAGAGCCAATTTCTTAAGCAAGTCTGATATGTGTGACAACTGTTTCTTTACCCACGACTGTAAGTCTTTTGGATCTGTGGGGACTGGGGTTGGTGGTGCTGGAGGTGGAGAACCACCACCCGTTACAGCCAACACAACTGTACTGATAATAAACCCCAGAGCTGTAATTAAACTGGCAATTGTGATACCCTGTTCTCTGAAAAGTGTTTTAAGTCTCTCAGCCAGAGTAGTGTCTTCGTGAAGTATTTTCTGAATAGTTTCTCTAATCCTGTTGACCTGTGATTTCAGTTTTTCCCTCCCGATACTAATCGTTTCTAACCGTCCTGATCTTTCTATCTGCAAATCATTTAATCTGTGTTGGATTCTTTCTTTCATTTCTGTGTCAAAATTCCCATTGTCTGCGGTAGCCAGTTTCTCTTTCTCACGTTCTATGTGTTTATCAAGCTCTCCCAGTTTGGCAAGATTATTAACCATCTCACCTCTTATTGTCTGCAGTGATTTATCCAACCCTATAATCTCCCGCATTGACAAAGGTGGATCATCTATTGTTTTCATAACATCATTTATTTGTCCTTCAGTAAATGAGGTTTCTTGTATCACTGTGTTTGCTATTTCTGGTAGGCTTGTTATTGGTGCCATTTCAATTTCTTGCCCTGTTGGTAACTTTGTTTGCGTGTCTTGAAGCACACTAACCAGTCTTGGCGTGACAGGAGACCCACCAATACCAAGTTGACGCAAGGCACTAACACCACCTTCATTTTTTATTGTACTTAAAGCCCTAAACCTACTAGGGTCTTTTTTGTTAGTCAATAGTACTTTTCCTTTGTCAACAGTATTTAAATATAAATGACCCTTGATATCAAGTTCAAACTGGTTAGGGTCTATGTTGTCTGGGCGATTACCAACATGATCATAAAATGAGTTCACTTTGGTTTCTAAAAGTTCGTGACGTAAACTGTAAATATTTCTTGTACCAGTCATATCTGCCATATCTGTTGTATTACCAAAATCATACATGCCATCCATTTCAAAATCTTCATGATTAAATCCTCCTGCTGCCATTGTTTTATTAATTTAATTTTTTTTATTGTGCATAATAAAAATGACACAGTCCTACGGATCAAAGTTAGACCCACACAGAAAACTACGTGAACCTTTCGGTGTTAAAGCAGTTAGACAATCAATAGTCATCACAAACAATCCTAGTACTATAGACCAAAACCAGACTCTTACTGTCAAGTTTCCAAACCTAGGCCCCAGTGACGTTATTGTTCCTGGTACTGCTCGTCTTGCTTTTAATATTGAACTTTCATCGGACGCAGATGACAAAAGAACACTAGTTAACAATCTAGGTAGAGCAATTATTAAGAATATTAAAGTTAAACTTGAAGGACAGGAAGTGTTTAGTCTTGACGATGCTGATGTGTTCTACTGCTACACGGATTTGTGGCTTACAAGAGAAGAACGAGAAGATCGTATTTACCAAGGTATACAGTCTGATAATGTTGGTAAACTTCGAATAAATGCATCAGATAAAACAACCACAGAAGCAAAGGACGTTATTGTGGCCGAAACATATGGAAATAGGTTTTGCATTCCACTCGAATTTGAAATCCTAACAGGACATTCGCCTTATTACCAAGGGGCACTAAATGACCGCCTGAGTTTTGAACTAACCTTTAATGACTACTCCAAAGTTATCAAATCAACGGATCTCAATGCATCATATAAGATCTCTAACATTTCCTTGGAATATGAGATTGTCACGCATACTGAACTAGCCAGACTCATACAAAATCAGTACCAGTCAAGACTTCCGATTTATTATGATCGAGTGATTAGACACAGTTTAATTAATAAAAACAAAATGGACCAAATTTGGAACTTAAACCTAAACACGCCTGCTAGGTCACTGAAAGGCATTCTTATGTTATTTGTTGAACCTGAAAGTCCTTACAAAAGAGATTCAGAAAAATTTTACAATCCGAAAATTACACATTTATCCTGCACAATCGAAGGCCGACCTAATCAAATTTTTGCATCTGGAATGATGGGATATCAGCACTATGATGAGATCACAAAGTATTTTGCTGGGGGAAGACTTAGAGAAAAATCAGCAAATATTGCGTGCAAAGATCTGCATCTGTATGACGTAAGAATCGGTGAATACCTGACAGACAAGTACGCACTGTGGCTAGATCTGCGTTCTACGGACGATCATTTCCTTCATGGCTCTGGACGTATTATCGAAAACGGTAGTGACGGAATCTCAATTCAAATTCAGAAAAAAACAGAAACCGATGGATTAATAAATATATATCTATATCTGATTTTTGACGCTCAGTTAAACATAGCTGAGAGCAGGCTAAGTAGTCACATATATTAAAAGTATTCACTTAGCTTGGTTTTAATCCTTCACAGCCCATTTTGAATACCGAAATCACTATAAAATCCGAACGTATTAGTAGGCACGTCACGCTTGTGCTGAAACACGGACTAAACTGAAAATAAAAGGCGTCGTTTCACTGAGGTAACCGTTTCAACCTTCCTGGTCATAAGCACTGTAAAATCTTTCAGGCAAAACTAGCCTATCACACACCACCCTTTGTCAGTCATGTGTCACAAGTCCTGTTAGGGCTGGCCTGCGCAGAAGTCAACACTAAATACCCTTTAGTCTACTCACAAGAAGGGCCTTATCTTAAAGCTTTCTCTGTTTTCCAACAGGTTGCAAACTCATTTTGGCTCTGTGTCTGTGAAGACTTCATGGTGTTTATACATAGAGTGGGTTTTTTCCCCTGCCCACATTGTGGGTGTGTGAAGCCGCTGGCTATTTGAATATATGAAAGAAAACCATAGGGTCTGGTACATATTTAAAAAACTTTTTGAATATTGTGTAGGGTCTGATACATATTTAAAAAAATTAAAAATTCCTGTATGAATATTGTGTTTGGTCTCGTACATATTGACTCAAGTAGGGTACATAACGAAACAAGTTCGGTGCATATTTTTCAGAACAGGTCCAATCATAACGCGCCTGAACGAAGGTGGCTGTTTTTCAGAACCAGCCTGAGGTTATGCATGTATTTCCTTGAGCGCCCTGTTGATTGAGTGGCCATGTTAGTGTGTATTGTATGGTGAAGTGCGAAAGTAGGTCAGTTTGTTTAGAAGTGAATCGGCGCATTGTCTATTGTGAAATTGTATGGATGAGTGCGGAGGGTGGTGACGTTTAAGGGGAAGGGGGGTGGGTGTATTACGCAGTTTGTTTAGCAGTGACTGAATCAGCGCACTGTTAATTGTGTGGCCGTGTCAAGCCGAGAGAGAGAGAGAGAGAGAGAGAGAGAGAGACTGAATCTGCGCATTGTTGTGTCGCCGTGTCAATTGACTATTGTTTATTGTATGGTGAAGTGTGGTGGGGGGGGGGGGGGGTGTATTACGCAGTTTGTTAAGAGGGCATTATGCTGTGAATCAGATACATTCTTTGCACTGAGAATTGGGATAACGGGAGATTGGAAATTCTGAAAAGTAGTCTATGTCATTTACCCTGATTTAAAACTATCGATACGGCATTACTGACATAGGTGTCATTAACGTAATTACGTATGTAATTTACCCTGATTTAGAAGTATCGATACGGTATTACTGACATAGGTGTCGCAGGCCTCTCTCTTTTATCTTCTCTGCTGCAGCTTGACGTGCTTGATTGCACTTCTTCGTAGACTGATGAAACCACTCATTTTCAGCAACTGTTTTGGGCTTTGCAATTCCCTCAGTCACGTCAGCAGTCATAATGTCTTCCATGGCATCACGAACATCAAGAGTCGTTTCCTGTGAGGGTTCCACAGCGTCTAAGTCCATATCAGCTTCTGGGCCTCTTTGCCATGCCGCAACTTGAGTAGCATGAAAACTGTTTTTGCCATCAAAGTTGGAGTCGTTAATATCAATATTGTCACTCGTGAAATGCACAAACCTGCCCCGTACCAAATTTGGTGATACAACAGCACCAGTCTCAGTATCCATTGCTTCCAGAGTTTTTTTTTTTTGCCAAAGCATTGTCCACCTGCATGATATTTTTGTAATGGGGGATATGTCCCGCATTGTGAAAAAGAGTACAGAGCTCTTTTGATCTTGTCGCTTGGTGCAGGGCACTCCCAAGCCCAATGTGTTTGGGGGTTAAGTTCTTGCCTCCAGAGACGTTGTAGACGCGATCCTGGCCAGTGCTAAGGATTCGTGTTTGGATTCTGGCATCGTTTTCACTGGGGTCTTCATCTCCGACCTCATGATCTTCTAGCTAAGTGGTGCCTCCAAACATCAATCTCAGAAACATGAATAGGGATTCAGGAACTGATGATATCAGCTTATCCTCACTGACATCCAAGCCCTTGCAAACAGGGTGTGACAGTATGTCAGAGCGGAGTTTCAGAGCAACGTGGATCATCTCACGAAATTCGTCAGTGGCCCTGTATTTGGGGATCTGGAAGACGTCACCTTCATCAGATATCAGCTGTGACAATGGAATATCCCTGTATCCTGTAGGAATAAGCAAAGTCTGTTTTTCAGGGCTGTTGTAGTGTGACACAATTGTAAAAGCCATTGATGCGAAAGTTGAGTTTTCTTTTGAAAGTGCTGCGCCTGCTGATGAATGACTGAGGAATTGTCTCTCCCGTTTCTTCCACCAATTCACAGTAGTAGTTCCAGACCTCTGACAAATCAAGAACTTGTGCTTTCCTTGCTGTGTCCTTCAGCTCAGAGATCAGCCATTCCATAGCCACACCTGCGTCTTCATCAGCCGACTCTTTTGTTCTCGTTGTACGCCACATGAATTTATTGTAGCAATTCAAATGGTATTTTCCTTCTGATGCAATAAGGTCAGACACTCCAGAGAGTCTTACATGAATTACTGGGTCATACTTAGAGGCCTCTAGAATCTGCTTGCTTGTGTCGAAAGTGGCCACATTATAAATCTCCCTTTCACTTTTAAATCCTGGCAGAATATGCACAGTTTCCAATTCATTGGAGCTACAGAACGTCTCAGCATTGAACACCTTGGCGTTTTCTCTACAGGTGTTTTGGTCTGGCTTGTTGAA
>BTPG01000002.1:277066231-277128666 GCA_036245525.1 Semisulcospira habei | reverse complement strand
CGTGTGTGTGTGTGTGTGTGTGCGTGCGTGCGTGCGTGCGTGCGTGCGTGAAATGCGGCCAACTCTATGTTGGAGAGACGGAAAGAACCATCAACGACCGTTTTAAAGAACATCTTCAGTCGGTCAAGTACCATTACAATAGACCGGTCGGGCGACATTTCAACCAGGCCGATCACTCCGTCTCGGACATTCGTGTTAAAGGCCTCTGGCTTATGCAAGCCAGTAATGTCTGGGCCAGGAAAGACCGAGAAAAATTTTTGATTAATAAACTGGGCACTGTGGCGCCACTCGGGATGAATATGAAAGATTAACTTTTTGGACCTTACCTGTGTCTTCTGCTAACTGTCATTTACCTTACAGAGTCGCTTCTGTCTGACTACTCACTAACCAGATAGTTGCGGCTGGCGCTGATTGATATGTACTTTGTGCCTCCCATGGGGACTTTTTCAGCGCTGGCCATACGTTAAGTTGGATCCCTTGCCCTTCCCTGTCGGGCGCCTGGTCGCCGGTCCTTGGATTTATGCGCGGGTGTGGGGGGCGATCATGTGCATTCCCTTGGGGATGTATGTGGTCGTCTTGTTCGCATGCCTGTGCGTTCGTCCGTGGGCTGGAGGGTGCCTGTTGGGTGGGGCTGGTGGCTCTGTTTGTTTGCCTTTCCCCCCCCCCCCTTCCTTTTTGTTTTTTTCTCTCTCTCTCTCTCTCTCTCTCTCTCTCTCTCTCTCTCTCTCTCTCTCTCTCTCTCTCTCTCTCTCTCTCTCTCTTTCTCTCTTCCCCCTTTCTCTCTCTCTTCCCTTTCCCCCTCCCCTTCCCCCGCCCCTTTTGTCTTTCTCTCCCCCCACACCCGGTTTTTTTTTTTTTTTTGTTTTGTTTTTTTGTTTGGAGTTACCCTTGAAGATGGTTTCACAACTACCTACTCTCCTCTTATACCATTATTCTCTTACTGAATTTGATTATTTGCTTTGTTTCATCGATATTCCTTGTTGTGTACCATGCTAAATGCTGGGTTTTTTTTCCCGGGGTCCTCCCGTTTTTCCCCGAGGTAGTCCTCAACTCGATGGTGATATAAGGTTTGCCTTCGGGTTGGTGTTTAGCTGGCTTTGTGTATTAGACACTCAGCCTACTTCGTGCCCAAGGGTACTCCCCGTTCGTTCTCTCTCTCTCTCTCTCTCTCTCTCTCTCTCTCTCTCTCTCTCTCTCTCTCTCTCTCTCTCTCTCTCTCTCTCTCTCTCTCTCTCTCTCGCTGTCTCTCTTCTCTCTCTCTCTCCCCGGCCTCACACACGCGCATTTACTTTTGCTCGCTCCTGCGCGCGCTTACACACACTCTTGTCTCTCGTGTTTAGTTTCTCTCGGAGTCTTTCTCTTACGATTTTTTTCTTTGACGTCATTTTTACTTTTGTTCTTCCTTTCCTTTTCTTTTCTTTTTCTTTTTACGTCACCTTCAGTTGCCACATTCCTTCTGCATCTGAAGATAAGTAGCAAATAATGTCTCTGTTTGTTTGTCTATTTTGACAAAGGGTATTTACCCGAAATATTAATAAATTGTGTTGTACCGTTTTTTCTAAGCGTGTTTCTTTCTCCGTTGGGTACTTCTCCTCAAATAGCGGCCAAACCAGCCGGTTGGAACCCAGAAACTCCGCCTTCTCTAATAGAGGATTTCCGTGCGTCGTACCCTGAAACTCCCTCTGTCTCTAATAGCGGTCATACGTCATTTCCTGAAACTCCCTCTATTATTCCCTCTATTAGCGGTCATACGTCGCGCCTTGTCATTCGCTCATAGAGGGAATGCCAGCGACTTTCATGGGAGAAGGCTGCGATCGCTCTCAAACTATTCACCGCTGAATGAGTAAGTCATGCGTAAGCAGTGACCCAAAATAGAGCTAGGGGGGTTTAGTGGGCCAAGACATTTTCACATGAAGACAGCGATGTAAACAAGGACGCATGAGAAGATATATATTTTTTTAAATGACATACTTCATACAGGTATACTTTTAACCTTGGTGTGCATGCAATTGGCCTGTTTTATCTGTTTGTTTTTTTTTTTGTTGTTGTTGCTGCTCAGATTGATGTCAGCTAGACAGAGGCTAGACGGGTATAAGGTTAGCAGTTATACCCCAGTAGCAAAACGTTTTCGGGCCCACGACGGCCTCAGTGGGCCCACTGCGGCCATAGGTCTTTCTACTTTCTACCTGTTATCAGAACACGGCTTACTTCACATATTCTTTTTGTTGTTGTTGTTGGTTCTTATTGTGGAGAATAACGCTAGGCTTTCGACTCTACAGGGCTCGGAGGCCTCGTCACATCGTACTCTCACAAAATCACATATCAGAGATTTGAGCCTGAGCTCGTGCACTTCGCCTGGGTTTCGTATGACTTCCTGTATAATGGTCGTGTAGGACAATCAGATGAAGCCTCAGCCAATTCAATTTCAAATCACTGTTTGTCGTATCCCTCCTGGGATTCCACCTGAGGAAGACTCCGAAATAGAACGCTCGTTGTCGACAACTCCTGCCTGTGATTGAGGACTGACTCCACGGCCTAGAACCGGAAGGTTAATCCTTTGGCTGTCGGTAGTAGTTTTTGTCGAGGTGATTCCTGCAGGAATCGTCTCGACAAAAACCGCTACCGACAGTCAAAGGGTTAGAAGTCGCACACCAGCACATATTTTCTTCGAGCTGGATCCTGCTCTAATAGTATTCAATGGCAGAATCAGGAAACAGTAGGCGCTATCCACAGGTGCCTCTAGATCAGTTGTTGTTTGATTTGTTTTTACCTTGCCGTGAGTCCTTTCTCTGTGTCAGTGAGACACCGACTGATTCACCATGAGTTCTCCGAACGTGGAACTGAAGAAGATGGTTGTGGTTCCCCGTGACAAGGACGGCGTGGGTGACCTGGACAATGCCGCCTTCCATGCAGACAGACCAACCACGCAGGTCAGTCATTATACGAAATTTCAATGTGTGTGCTGGTTTGTGATTTGGAACCTTGCGACTCTAAGCCGTAAGGTTCAAAATCACAAACCAGCACACGCAATAGCGATTTCATCTGTCATGCTATTGAAGATGATGTAGGGGAGGAGACCCATTTATGAAACACTTTATGCAAAAACGTCTTGCGCGACTGTCCAAAGAAAGGTAGAATCAATCCGAAACCAGGGCTTGATAGAGATTATATTGATGCATCTTAGGACAAAGCCAAATTTTAAATCTCGAATCGATGCAGAAGCAGTTCCAGTTTGAAAAAAGGGACACTGTTTCACATTAGGCACCAAAAGGTCTCCTATTATGAAACAGTGTGATTATGTCCTTTTTACAAGTTTCACTGACATTTTGTTGGAAAATTAAGGCATGAGAGATGGTTAGCAGGCATCATAGGTTCATTTAATATTAAAAGTGAGTTAAATATAATGAGTCATCTGCCACTGGTCCACTAGTGGTCCATCCATCCATCATCCTGTGTATGTCCAATTGTGACAGATGTTATCATTTTGAATTTCTGAGAGACCATCAGAGCCACAGACTTCTAATTTGGCACAGTAATTATATTTGACAATAGCTTTGATTGTGACTTGCGCTGACCTCCATGAAAGGTCACGGTTACAAAGGTCAATAAACGGGCGATTTTTAAAGAAAATAGTTATTATCTTATTTTAAAACATGCGAAAGAGAAAACTGATGATACACCTTTTGTTTGCAGCTCTACTAAGTTAACCTCTCGTTAAGGTCAAAGGTCACGAGAAGTAAGAAGGCTTTTATTTTGGGCTGTTGTTCTTACAGGTAGTTCGTATGTGAACTTTGCAATAAGTCCCCAGTGGAAATGTTTTGCTAGGGGTTAAACTGTCTACGCATATTAATTTTATTGGCTCCTTCCAAAGGTCAAAGGGCAGGCATGTCAGCAAGTGTGTTGAAAATGTTCTATGTATGGAGGAATAAAAGCAACTGTGTTAGGTTTTCCACCTCAGAAGTAAAACTTGATACAAGCTAGCATTATCGACACTGGTTTATGTAACGGCATATTTAGAAGCAAATTCATGGGGAGAAGGGTGTTCCAAGGTGCACGGCTCCCAGGTTATTTTTTAATTTGTAATTTTCCATTTTGGGGAGTTTGGACCCCCCCCCCCCAGCCCCCCTCCCCCTCCCCACCCCCTCCCCCCCCCCACACACACCCTCCAGCGCCTCTTCTTGAAAATTGTAAACCGCCCGTCGTGTGATTTTTCGTCCATTGGTGAAAAGGTCTCCACGCCTCTCTCCCCCTTCCCGCACCTCCTACCCGCACTAACACCAGCACCACCCGCCCCTCGTTTGATAGTCAACAAGTGGCGCATTTGAAGGTCCTCACCCTCTTCACGTTCTCAGCAACTGTGACTCCGCCGACAGGAAGAGTTCCCACGAAAAGGTCTACGGAATCTCCCGCACGTTCTTTTTTTTTTTTTTTTTTTTTTAAATTGCCCTATATCTTAAAGAGGGGTCATTCGCAATAGTATTCGCGGTATAAAATTCAAATTCAAATTCAAAACAACTTTATTTATCCCTCAAGGGGCAATTACAGTTTTGCCAGCACAGGTGCTGTTCACATTCACTCACTCGCTCATTCCACAAATTACAATAACAGAGCTACAAAATGGACAATGACTCGGGACGGGTGAAGCCCGTCGCCAAGGCATCTCAATGGCCAGCGCCAGTGGCCTCACCCCGACCCGAATCTCCCTGACAAAAATAGAATATAAGACAGCCCTATGTCCCCTGCACACACTAGTATATGTTCTTTATTAAGTTCCTACTTGACTAAAGCTAGTACATGAAAAAACAAGTTAACAACAGAAACAACATGAGATACCGTCGATACGGAAATGATCTCCGATCTTCGGCAACATAAAACAATGGTCAAAACAGCACCTGAGGACCCGTCGCCATTAGTACAGCGCCGGTGTTTAGAGGGCACCGCCCCGACAAAGTCCGTCAACACTATTATAACACATACATGTCTTTATAGCAACAGCCGTGAGTCATTATGATGAAATAAAACGCACACACACAGTCGTGTTCACTGGCACGCCGCTTGTTGGGAATGCATACTTAGGTACCTTCAAACTTTTGCTCCCAAAGTTAACTTTTAAAAAATGTGTGTGTGCGAAAAATGACTAATCTTTACAAACACATCGACCTGGGTTGACCTTGACCTTTTCTACAGGTGAAATATGTAGGTAAAGTTGTTCTTGTAAACTACAGTTGTGTCGAGTTTAAAGTCTGTGAATGTTACAGTCCTTAAGAAATTGCCTTATACAAACCGCACGCATACAAACACGACGGCTGAAGAGCGGCTGCATGGACGATTGGTGAATACATTTATACTGTTTCAAATTTGCTGTCACACCTAAGCCAACAAGGTTTGCTCCTGGAACAACTTTTTAGCCCTACCCCTCCCGGCAGACAGTAATGGGCCATTTTGTCTGTCTGAAAGCATTCCCGACAACTGTGCGCGTCATCTTGAAGTGATGTAGCGACATAAACCTGGTTTTTGACATATCTGTTTTATTTTCTTCACTACCAATAGAGGCAAATATTGCTCTGAAATCTTTCCTAATTCAGTTGCAAGGAACCCCAAACGTCAAATAAATATAATTATGTCAGTTGTGTCAGCAAGAGCCAGAATCGCCATGAGCCCCCGCGATCGCGCGAGGTTCACAAGGATCCATGTGTCTTGCAGATGGATCCTATTGAAAGTTTCTCGGCTGACGGGGTTAAGTGCAAATATCATGAAACAAAAGTTGGCAAACCTAGATCGGAGAAGATCGGCGATCTTTTGATTTGTTTCTTAATTGAGGTTTTTGTCACTACTAATAGAATGTGGTGGCGGCGTCTTCCGAAAGCATTAAGCATGTTCTTAATTAAACGAACTTTAGTTCGCGAACTCTGACGAACTACAGTTCACGAACTCGGACGAACCAGGTTGGTTCTTAATTGGATGATCTAAAGATACGGAGAACCTAGTTAGAAGTAGTTCACGAACCTCGGCAAACCATAGTTCGCTGTCGGAAAAGGTTCGCTGAACGTGTTGAGCAAACCAAGGCGAACCTTTTCTCTGATTGGTCAAAACTTTTACCCTCTTCTGCGTTGGAGATAAGAAGATAGTCACCGATTCAAAACAACTATGGCAGACGGCGATATTTCACTCGTGCAAAGAACAAGACCTATTTCTATTGATTTGTGGGAGGCGGAACGCTGTTTGTGGGATCGCTACTGCAAGGAGTACCAAAAAAAAAAAAAAAAAAAAAAAAAATCATTTAAATCGCAAAGCGGCATAGCGGCAGCCATTTTGAACACCTTCGCAGACAGTAAGTACGCCGAATCAAGCACTTCAGTTAAGAAAGAGAACCATGGCAAACCTGGTTTGCTGAAGTTCGCCTAGGTTCATTCAACCTCAATTAAGAAACAAATCAAAAGATCGCCGATCTTCTCCGATCTAGGTTTGCTGATCAAAAGTTTGTTTAATTAAGAACATGCTTTAGCTGTCAGGTGTATTTCAGTATTGTTGGGCACGTTTAAGTCTTTATTTTGGCTAAGGGCTGCCTTCATCAGCGTGCTGATCCTTTTGTTTTTTGTTGAGCAAACCTTTGTTGTTAGGTTTTTATGGTAGTTTGTTTTGTGGTTCATTTTGTATTGTTCAAGAGGATGTACTCTCGCTCACACTATCACTTGGAAAGGCTAGTGGAGAGTGGTGGTGTGTTCTTTTAATGTCGTGTCCTTAGTTTTGATTGTTGATGGGGCAATTCCGTGGTTGTCTGTGGTGTTTCGGGATTCTGTCTATTTGTAGCGCCCGTTGATCATGTCGTAGGCGTACAAAGCTTTGCTGTATCTGCCCTCTTTAAAGTATACGAAGAGGAATTCTAGTTGTTTCCCTTGTCTCTGCAAAGGCCCATGAAGTCGACCCATTCAAAGAATATCGTCAGTAGGGTTCAGTCCATTGGAGAAGATGAATGCGGCTATATAGTAGGGTTCAGTCCATTGGAGAAGATGAATGCGGCTATATAGTAGGGTTCAGTCCATTGGAGAAGATGAATGCGGCTATATAGTAGGGTTCAGTCCATTGGAGAAGATGAATGCGGCTATATAGTTGGGTTCAGTCCATTGGAGAAGATGAATGCGGCTATATAGTAGGGTTCAGTCCATTGGAGAAGATGAATGCGGCTATATAGTAGGGTTCAGTCCATTGGAGAAGATGAATGCGGCTATATAGTAGGGTTCAGTCCATTGGAGAAGATGAATGCGGCTATATCGTAGGGTTCAGTCCATTGGAGAAGATGAATGCGGCTATATCGTAGGGTTCAGTCCATTGGAGAAGATGAATGCGGCTATATCGTAGGGTTCAGTCCATTGGAGAAGATGAATGCGGCTATATAGTAGGGTTCAGTCCATTGGAGAAGATGAATGCGGCTATATAGTAGGGTTCAGTCCATTGGAGAAGATGAATGCGGCTATATAGTAGGGTTCAGTCCATTGGAGAAGATGAATGCGGCTATATAGTAGGGTTCAGTCCATTGGAGAAGATGAATGCGGCTATATAGTTGGGTTCAGTCCATTGGAGAAGATGAATGCGGCTATATCGTAGGGTTCAGTCCATTGGGGAAGATGAATGCGGCTATATAGTAGGGTTCAGTCCATTGGAGAAGATGAATGCGGCTATATAGGAGGGTTCAGTCCATTGGAGAAGATGAATGCGGCTATATAGTAGGGTTCAGTCCATTGGAGAAGATGAATGCGGCTATATAGTAGGGTTCAGTCCATTGGAGAAGATGAATGCGGCTATATAGTAGGGTTCAGTCCATTGGAGAAGATGAATGCGGCTATATAGTAGGGTTCAGTCCATTGGAGAAGATGAATGCGGCTATATAGTTGGGTTCAGTCCATTGGAGAAGATGAATGCGGCTATATCGTAGGGTTCAGTCCATTGGAGAAGATGAATGCGGCTATATAGTAGGGTTCAGTCCATTGGAGAAGATGAATGCGGCTATATAGTAGGGTTCAGTCCATTGGAGAAGATGAATGCGGCTATATAGTAGGGTTCAGTCCATTGGAGAAGATGAATGCGGCTATATCGTAGGGTTCAGTCCATTGGAGAAGATGAATGCGGCTATATAGTAGGGTTCAGTCCATTGGAGAAGATGAATGCGGCTATATAGTAGGGTTCAGTCCATTGGAGAAGATGAATGCGGCTATATAGTAGGGTTCAGTCCATTGGAGAAGATGAATGCGGCTATATAGTAGGGTTCAGTCCATTGGAGAAGATGAATGCGGCTATATAGTAGGGTTCAGTCCATTGGAGAAGATGAATGCGGCTATATAGTTGGGTTCAGTCCATTGGAGAAGATGAATGCGGCTATATAGTTGGGTTCAGTCCATTGGGGAAGATGAATGCGGCTATATCGTAGGGTTCAGTCCATTGGGGAAGATGAATGCGGCTATATAGTAGGGTTCAGTCCATTGGAGAAGATGAATGCGGCTATATAGTAGGGTTCAGTCCATTGGAGAAGATAAATGCGGCTATATAGTAGGGTTCAGTCCATTGGAGAAGATGAATGCGGCTATATAGTAGGGTTCAGTCCATTGGAGAAGATGAATGCGGCTATATAGTAGGGTTCAGTCCATTGGAGAAGATGAATGCGGCTATATAGTAGGGTTCAGTCCATTGGAGAAGATGAATGCGGCTATATAGTTGGGTTCAGTCCATTGGAGAAGATGAATGCGGCTATATCGTAGGGTTCAGTCCATTGGAGAAGATGAATGCGGCTATATCGTAGGGTTCAGTCCATTGGAGAAGATGAATGCGGCTATATCGTAGGGTTCAGTCCATTGGAGAAGATGAATGCGGCTATATAGTAGGGTTCAGTCCATTGGAGAAGATGAATGCGGCTATAAAGTAGGTTCAGTCCATTGGAGAAGATGAATGCGGCTATATAGTAGGGTTCAGTCCATTGGAGAAGATGAATGCGGCTATATAGTAGGGTTCAGTCCATTGGAGAAGATGAATGCGGCTATATAGTAGGGTTCAGTCCATTGGAGAAGATGAATGCGGCTATATAGTAGGGTTCAGTCCACTGGAGAAGATGAATGCGGCTATATAGTAGGGTTCAGTCCATTGGACAAGATGAATGCGGCTATATAGTAGGGTTCTTTGAAAGCTATGGGAGGTTTTTTGTCCACTGTATTTTCTTTTTTCCCCCGACCATTTGTGTGCTGGTCCTTAGATTTCTTGGATGTCGCTCCATAGTTCAAAGGTCTGGCGGTTTTTCTGTTTCTGATTCATTCTGTTTTCTTTTCCCCGTTGTTTGGGGGGGGGGGGGGGGGGGGGACTTTGTATTAGTTGCGGTGTGGCGCGTAGGAATACGATATTTCCAATGCCAGTTGGGTTTCTTATTGGGAGGCCGTTCTGCTTCGTTTAATGTGTCATGAGGCTGTTTCTGTTTGGAGTCGGCGTGCGGCTTTTAATTTGATTGAGCTAGTGGTGCCTCATGTTCTTCTTATTTCTGCTTTTTACCACTGCTAAATTGGTGGAGCTAGTGGTGCAGAAGTCTGTTGTGTTGATGCACTTCGGCCAGTAGCTTTCGTACTTGGGCCGGCGATTTTGACACTTTTCTATTTACCAGCCACTGCTAAGTGGTACAGCTTGTGGCGCAAACGAATGTTGCCATTTTTGGTAAACATGAATACACTTGCGAAGTTTTGACACCACGACAGGTATCTCTCTCTCTCTCTCTCTTGGTCCAAAAGTACTCCGGAGGTCGCCGGAGCGCCGGAGTGGCCCGTTACGTCCCTGCTTTGGAGGGTTGCTAGGTAGACTGAACATTGGTAATCCACCCCATTTTATGCCTTGCGTGTGGTATTACATTCAAAACAAATGCCCTTTCTTTCGTTGCGTCATCCGTTTGTATCATAACGTCACTACTGAGAAACGTTTCTCGGCAACTGCTTGTGAACAACTGTGGTTCTTGGTTTTTTTCATGACACCGTGACACGGCTCTCAGCGACTGCTTGTGAACGAAAGAGCTGTCTACTGCTAACTCTTTTACTCCGGTCATGTCATTTACCAGTAACAGGGTTGGATTTAAACGTTTCAATCACAGTACTTAGAGTAAATGTGTATGTGTGTGCAATATTTACGATAAGAAAGCAAAATCACGGTTTTTAAAAATAAGTTGTGTGTTGATGAAAGATAACGTGTGTGCACTTAACGACTTGGCTGGCACATCCCGGGGTAAAGCTAGAGGCACAAATACATCACTGGGGCCACGACCTGGCTGGCACATCCCGGGGTAAAGCTAGAGGCACAAATACATCACTGGGGCCACGACTTGGCTGGCACATCCCGGGGTAAAGCTAGAGGCACAAATACATCACTGGGGCCACGACCTGACTGGCACATCCCGGGGTAAAGCTAGAGGCACAAATACATCACTGGGGCCACGACTTGGCTGGCACATCCCGGGGTAAAGCTAGAGGCACAAATACATCACTGGGGCCACGACGTGGTTCTGTACTTACCCAGTATGCAAAGGTCATTGGCCGACATCCGCCGAAATGGACCCGCGCACAGCCGTGGGAGGACCGGGTCCGCTCAGTGAAGACGACATCGGACTGGTTTTGTTTTGCTTACTGGGTAGGAACTTAGTGTGGCCTTTGTGATAAAGATTCACTCAATGGTTTATTAATGGGTAGTGAAGTATATGTGTCATGTACCAGCTTTATCTGCCTTCATCTTTATTCTGTATATTAGCATTAGATCTACTTAGTTTACGCATGGGTCAAAGCTGCTGCTGTAAATGTCTAAAACACAAAATGTCTTAGTGTGGAACTCGACCTCATTTAGCCCACAATTGTGAAGTTTCGTTTGCAACGAACGACCTCCAACAACCTGAAATGAAAGCGAACTCACGGGCGGATAACCAGCTTCTTTCCGGAGGGCTCTTGACGATCTATGTGTCTTGCAGATGTTCGGGGACTGTTTTAGTTCAAGGGTGGTGCCAGAATAGCTTGGTGCCGGAGGCACCAAGCTATTCTGGCACCACCCTTGAACTATACGCTAGTACACAAGTTTTTCTGAAGGGGTAAAACAGTCCATCCGCCCCCCCCCCACACACACACACCCTCCACCCCCTTTTCACAGCGCCGCAAAAAAATGGCTGCCTCTTCAGCCGCAACTTCATTTGTGTTTAGATCCAAAAATACAGAAGTAGTCATCCTGTGACTTCACTTAGTCAGATCTTTCGCATCAGTTTTCAATGGTTGTTAAAAACCAATAAAAAAAAGTCTTACATCAAGAGAGTTGGGTACGTCACAGCGCTGTGCCCTTGTCATCTTTGGCAAATCTGACCAGTTGTTACCTATTCTGTGATAACTACAAGTGGTCTATAGACTTTAGTGCACACCTTGGGGGCCAATCACATGTTACCTGCAAGTTTGTCCGAGAGATCTTGCGATGACAATAATCTCTGCAGACTACACCTGATGCTTAGGATGGCAAGGTTACACATAGGATTAGCGCCCCATCAAAGCGTACTTTGTCAGCTTATCAACAGAATCACGCCACTCTTACCTGTGGCAATAATGATATCGCATCTACATGTACAAGCCACACTAATGCACCTAACCCATTCTACCCCAGATACACCACAGCAAGATCTGTGTCCTGCACTAGAGTGCAGTCTTCAGAGGACAACGGTAAAATTTGGGGATTTCGGTGTTGGGGTAGAATGAGTTAACAGACATAGCTTCCTCCCCCAATGTCCATCCCTTCTTCATACCTTTTCCACATTATCCTAGTTTAACTCATTCAGTTGCGTATCAAAAGCTGCGAAAGTGTCTGATAACGTTGCCGGCGGGAACGCTATACGACACTATCGCAGCTATTGATGCGGGGGTTTCTTGAATGAGTTAAAACATAGTCAAGCAAGCGCGATATCAGCTACGCAACAAACTGACCAGTAGCAATCTGCTGCGCAGAATTATTTCACAGATTGTTTTCCCGCACGTTTTGGACCTTTATCAGTGTAAATGTGATGAAGCTCTATGCCCATGCATAGAGTTCACACAGGGGTTTTGTATGGTACGGTCTTGTCAGCGGTTTGTCTTGTGACAAATGTTCCGTGTATGCACGAGGCCAAGTGAAATCATAGGGAAGCGTTTTGTACGGGGTTTTAGCGAGAGTTCAGGCGAACAGATTTGTAGGGAATTCAGTACGGGGCTATACTGTCAGTGTGGACAGACGTGTGTGAGATACCCTAGCCCGTATTCCAAGACTCTGAAACCTAGAATTCAGGTATGTTTTTTATATGTATTATTAACAGCTACTGAGTTAAAGATAGTATGCGTTTGTAAGAGTTAATTCGGTTGTGTAGGGTTGACTGGTTTGGTTCAGTTATGTTGGTCTGGACTTCGTTGAGATAACCGGTGATGTTCCTAGGTAGTTATCTACCGAGATGGATAACTAAAGAATGTGAGGTGTGTATGCCTAAGTCGTTATGAAGGTAGTACGTGGTTGGTTTAAGTGTAGTCTTTTCCAATGCATGAAATAACGTATGGCGAGAGTGTCAGGTTATAGTCTGTTTCAATGTAGTGACAGTTATGGTGGGTTACGAAAGTAGTTCGTGTTATGAAGCACGTGTGTGTGCGAATGAACGTGTGAGTTATTTGTATCAGCCAGGTTACGTAAGGTACCTCATATTATCCAGTGTGTGTGTTTAGCAAGTGTTATGATATTAGAACTTTATTGTACAGAGTTCTTGTGTGGAACGGAGCGACGGACGCCGAGACGTCAGTCAACAGAGGCTACCGCCGAGGGACCTACTGCGAGGTCATTTCATCACCCAGGGAGTGAGCGACATTTGCCGAGACACCCGGGTCATCAGGGACTGCTCTACGGAGCGAGTCAGGAGGACGTCAACGGTACGAGAAACGCGGAAGCGTTCGACGCAAGAACTACACGCCTAGACGTGGAAGGACAGAACGTTGCTGGACAATAACACTAGTGAAACAGGTTGGATTGTGGGAGACCATTACCTAGCCTGGCGTTTACATTGTGTATGTGTGTGAGGGGTTGATGTGCTTGTGGTGAGAAGGGGTGGTGTACATAATCTTTTGAGTGTTTTTTGTTGTTCTATTTATATAAAGGTCCACAGGAGAAAGAGAGCTAGTGTTTGTTATACCGCGTGAATGCGCTCGACTGAGTCAGTGGCGGTGTATGCGTCTGTTGTGCGAGAGTCTGTACGTGCGACTGGGGAGAGTCTGCGTGCGTTACAGTAAATAATAATAATAATAATAATAATAATAATAATAATAATAATAATACCGGTTATTACATAGGCGCTTTTTCCCAATTCAGCGAATGGGCTCAAAGCGCCGCGAACTGAACCCAACACGCACGCTCACGTGACACACACGCATTCACTCTGAAGACAAACACAGTGCAAGACAGACACAGGACATTCACGTGGTGCGAAGGGTCAGCTCAGCTACTGAGGTTTCGGAAATTTTGATCGCTTGTATTTGAAATTTATAAAGTGGCCGGAAACCGGTACCAAAGTGGAGGGGGTGGAAGAAACGAAGTACCCGGAGAAAGAACCCCCGGACACACGCAACGTGCCCATGAGTTTAGGTACATCTACACAATCCCAAGTATCAAGAAAACTGTATTGTCTCGACACTGTTGCTGGTCTGTCGTCATGTTTAGCGAGGTGAGTCCCGAATTAGCTCATTTAGTTCTGACACTGCACTAGAAGATCAACCATGCAATGGCAGTTCGAATGTGGCACCATCATAGGTTGGTTTCCGTTTAAAAAAAAAAAAAAGTGCACGCAGTTAACTGGCCGCGAATGAGTGTTCACTGTAACACGCAATGTAACACAACGTCAGCAGCAGGAGGGCTGCAAGAAGACGTTTTCTTTAGGCACAAGAGGCCTTCCTGGGTCCATCCACCTTGAGAATACAACATGCAACTTCAATTTCAGTATATGTCTCTTTTTCTGTCTCTGCAGATTGCTGACGCCGGCGAAAGCAGGAACGGCCATCATGACGTCATAAATAAAATCGACGTGATCGAAGATGATGACGACAGAGACTGCCAAGACCCTGTTGGGCGCCTCGTAAATGAACTTCAACACTCGCTCATCGACGCGTGGACAGCACATCGAGCTGTGGGCATTCGTGTGGTACAATGTATCCTCTTGGTGCTTTACTTTACATACTTTGGCTACGCCATGTACCACAGATTCGGAGACGAGGGATCTGTGCGACTGTTATTGGGGACAATATTGGGAGTGGTGATTTTGAGCGTAAACCTGACTTCAGAGCACGTTTCTTCTGTCGCCTCTCGCTGCTATTCCGCTATCATCAGAGGAAACGACAAACAGTTTCGGAAAATAATTCGTTGGTGAGTATGGCGGAAAACAACAACAAAAGAAACAAAGAACAAACATGCAAGGATCAAGGATAAAAAAAAGGAAAAAAATACAGGAATGAAAATAAAGGAAAAAAATCAATTATGTACGAAAACGTTATTAACAGTCACGCAAACCGATACAGCCTAGAACACAATGAGGACAAGATCACATTACGTGACAGCGCGTGCGTACGCAACAGCAGAACGCCAGCACTCATGCATTCAGTCCCTCCTCTACACTACCAAACACAGTCATCCATGCATACCGTGCAATCAACCCCTGACTCTGCTGTCGACCCTTAACTACCAGTGGTCGCGGACTGTGTGTCTGAAATCTTTGTCGGCTCAACGATCAAGATCTCCAGCAGTCAATGGAAAAGGGACACAAAGGGACTTCAGCAAGAGGCATAGATCCTCATGAGCCCCCGCAACTGCGGGGGCTCATGAGGATCTATGCCTCTTGCGGTTGGGTAGTGTTCAATTTTTTCTCGGCAATGAAGGGGTTAAGCACGCGCAGTATAGGGCTCGGGAAGTTCTCCGCGTTGCCTAGCAGCGTCGGCGCGTCAGCCACCATCTTAAGAGGATACCATAGTCATCGTATAGTAGCGAAATAGCGTTTCAACGCGTTTTTCTTCATTTTTCTTCCTCTTTGGAGACAAACAAAAACAGATTTTGGTGAGCGGTTTCCTACAGTGATGGCAAGACTTGCTGTTATTGCTTATTGTACGTCAGGACTTTTCTGACATTACAAACCATGACCATGAACAATACACTATTTTCAAGTGGTAATTTCACAGAACATTGCTTGTTTTCTTGTGTTTTTCCTTTAGGTCGCTGTACGTATTAAGTACTGTTACCATGGTGACTCTTCTGATTGTCCTGGTTGCTGTGCGAACACCCGGGAATCTCGTCTCCCTGGCTGGGCTGGCCGCCTTCGTCATACTTGCCTACGTCACGTCCCTCCATCCTGCTAAAGTAAGGTCCCTTTTGCTGTGCATGGTCAGAAATTAAAATGAATCGGACAAGGCAGTGAAAGAAAGCGGGGGAAATCACGCTATTAAAACAAAAAAACAAAAAACAATCGCTCTGCTGTCAGGACGTTGTGATGGTCGTTGATATTAACTCATTGTACCCCAAGACCGAAATCCCCAAATTTTGCCGTCGTCCTCTGAACGGACTGCAGTGCAGTGCAGGACACAGATCGACCATGATAGTTCAAGGGTGATGCCAGAATAGCTTGGCGCCCAAGCTATTCTGGCATCACCCTTGAACTATAATGGTCGGTCCATATATTGCTGTGGTGGGTCTGGGGTAGAATGAGTTAAACATTACAGGGGTTCAGTCTAAACTAGTCACACACAAATCAAGGAATATCTACCGTTTTGCATGCAGTTTTTTTTTTAAAATCACTTATTGCGATTTCCATATGCGTAAACGTCAATCAATCAAGCTGTACAGCCGTCTCATCAGGTAGTCTGGGTGTACTGAGAAAGCAGGAGTTCCACAAAGTGCGTCTCATCAGCGACACTGGGCAGCATGGCGGGTAAAGGGGGAGACAAAAAGTGCGTGGCAGGTAAATGGGGAGACAAAATGAGGCAACATATGGCGCTCGAGCACAATCACCGAAACATTTATTCATTTTTAACAAAAATGGCAAGGTGTAATAATAAGATACCAATGTGTAGAAGGCCATCGGGCCGACGTCGACCGCCATTGGCCGTGCACAGCCGTGCGTGGGCCAACGGGCGGCCAATGTCGGCCCGACGGCCTTTGCGCACTGGGGTCGAGTCTTTAGCCATGAGGAATGCCCACTTTCATCCGTTACAAGCAACGATACCTTCCCAGAACAGCATTGCATGAGTTTGGTCTCTGAGTAATTCACATTTTCCCCAATAGTTTCTTGACTAGATGTGTGATGGTGTGTGATTTTGGGCCTTACGTTTGGAAACCTGAATATCTAAAATCGCAGACCAGTTGTGCAGGCAGACGTCTTTTTTTTTGTTTTTTTGTTTTTGTTATCGTTATAAGATACAGATTCGTTGATTCATTGATCGATCCATTGGCTCTGCAGAAGGTCGAGACGTGTCCCAGGTAATTGCGTTTTTGTTTTGTTTTGTTTGACGTCCCACTACCGCCGTCACTGTTCAAAGATACACTTCTGTAACAGATGGTTACGAAACGCTGCACACAGGTCTAGCTATGGTTCATTTAGACGCAGGACAATCCAGTCCAGCACAAGTCGTATTTATATCAAGTAACCTGTCAATGACCCCACTCCGTTCTATAAATACAACGCTTTCAGTACCAGAAACAGCTAATAATAGATTGACACGCCAACGGCTGCGCAGAATAAAGAAGTGCGATTACGCGTGTGCGTTTGCTGCGTGTGCCAACAGCTGTTAACCCGTATCTTTCGGAATACACCAGTGTGTGAAATAAGTTTAACGAAAATCGTTCAAGGGTAGTGCCAGAATAGCTTGGCGCCTCTAGGCGCGAAGCTATTCTGGCACCACCCTTGAACTAAAGCCATTGGTCTCTATCCTTATCTGTAAGTACTATAATGTAGCTTGCGTATGGCAGTTTACAAATATGAAGCTTTTAGCCTCAGTATGACATGAGTTAACTCATTCTACCCCAGCAAGATAAGGATCAACCATGATAGTTCATGGGTGATGCCAGAATAGCTTGGCGCCTATGGGCGCCAAGCTATTCTGGCATCACCCTTGAACTATCATGGTCGATCTGTGTCCTGCACTAGAGTGCAGTCTTCAGAGGAAAGCGGCAAAATTTGGGGATTTTGGTGTTCGGGTCGAATGAGTTAACTAAATTACATTCACCAAACAAGGATACTGCAGTAATTATGTATATCTGATCCCAAATGTCAAGTTTACGTGGTTGTATTTGACATTGTTTTGCAGCAATATTTTCACCACACTCGGGCAGGACTTTCTGCGTATGGCAGTGTACAAATTTGAAGCTGTTAGCCTCAGTATGATAGGGGTTCAGGTTCATGAGGCGTGTCCGAGGCATAACGAACACAAATGGCGCTGAAGCGTGTCTTCAAAGTTACGCTCAATGGTACTTTAACCCCTTGCACTTGCAGCCATCGGTATCGTTAACCCCTTTAATGCCGAGAAAAGGCAAACACTACACAGCTGCAAGAGGCAAAGGCACCACAGTTCCTGGGTTCATAAAGATCTCTGCCTCTTGCGGGCTGGTTAAAAAAAAAGAAAGAAGCTAATTACGTGCACGAATAGGGTTGTTCGGCGTTTAGTGTAGACCGTTCAGCGCCAGTTAACTCATTCAGCCCGACGGCCGTATTTCCCAAATTTTAATTTTGGAGGTATCATCTAATGACTCTGCACCAGTTGCAGGAGATGGATCGACCATGACCATTCAAGGGCAGTGCCAGATTAGCTTGGCGCCGACAGGCGCCAAGCTAATCTGACACTGCCCTTGAATGATCATGGTCGACCCATCTCCTGCTGTAGTGCGTCAGGGCTCAATGGGTTTCAACTATAACAAAAAAAAGAAGAAAAAAAAAGAAGAAGAAAGAACTAGCTGTCCCTGGAACATGGATTCGAAGTGCTGTCAGCAAGCTAATCTGGCACTGCCCTTGAATTATCATGGTCGATCCATCTCCTGCAACTGGTGCATAGTCATTAGACGACGCCTCCAAAATGGGGGAAATACGTGCGTCGGGCTGAATGAGTTAATTACATTAAAAAAAAAAAAACACCACCTAGCTGTCCCATAAACATGGATTCGAAATGCTGTCAGCAAAAGGCATAGATCATGGGAGAGCCACCGCAACTGTGTGGGCTCATGAGGATCTATGCCTCTTGTGGTTGGGTGGTGCTCACATTATTTTTGTCGGCACATGAAGGGGTGGTATGGGCATGTCACGCGCTCAGCAGGACTTGCCAAAACAATCCTGCAAGGCTCTGTGCAAGGAGGACGAAGGAGAGGAAGACAGAGGAAAAGATGGGAGGACAATATCTCAGAGTGGACAGGACTGAAGCTGGGCGATACGCTGAGAATAGCAGAGAACAGAGAGGAATGGAGGGAGCTGGTTGCCAAGTCATCAGTGGTGCCCCAACGGTCGGCAAGACTACGGGAGATAGATAGATAGATAGATAGATAGATAGATAGATAGATAGATAGATAGATAGATAGATAGATAGATAGATAGATAGATAGATAGATAGATAGATAGATAGATAGATAGATAGATAGAAGGGGTTTAGAGAGATTTGAGAAACACAGCTTGCGATCATTGGCAAGGGAAGGGGTCACCCCCTTCAGTCCTGACGCCCTACAGCAGGAGATGGGTCGACCATGATAATTGAAGGGTAGTGCCTGTCGGCGCCAAGCTAATCTGGCACTGCCCTTGAATTATCATGGTCGATCCATCTCCTGCAACTGGTGCATAGTCATTAGATGGCGCCTCCAAAATTTGGGAAATACGGCCGTCAGGCTGAAGGAGTTAACAGTACCAGTAGCTGCATGCACAAGGGGGTTAAATCTGATTTTTGTTTTCTCCAGGTCAACTGGCACCCAGTGTTCTGGGGTATCAGCCTTCAGTTTTACTTCGCTGTCATTATTTTGAGGACCGAGTGGGGGTTCAACGCCTTCAAGTGGCTGGGAGACAGGATGTCTGAATTTCTCCACTACTCGCAAGAGGGAGCCGTCTTTGTTTTCGGGGACAAGTTTTCCGTGCATTTCTTCGCGTTTGCTGTGAGTTGTGTCTTTAGCTTGGGTCCATGAGGCTGTTGAGGTCAAAGCGATAAGTGGAAATCGCGTGGGATATCTAATGGTGGCTTACCTCGGCAGGTCGCTTAAGTTGACCGGTGGCTTACAAATGGAACTATTGGGGCGTGTTTATTTGGGTTCAGTATATCATGCAAGGCACTGTGCAAGAAGACAGAGGAAAAGATGGGAGGACAATATTTCAGAGTGGACAGGACTGAAGCTGGGCGATACGCTGAGAATGGCAGAGAGGAATGGAGGGAGCTGGTTGCCAAGTCATCAGTGGTGCCCCAACGGTCGGCAAGACTACGGGATATAGATAAATAGATAGATTAGATAGATTAGATAGATTAGATAGATTAGATAGATATCCAAAAACGTCAGATGTACTTTTGGTAGTTGTCATCACTTATGATTCGGCAGCAGTTTTTAATACCTGACTGGGCACTTCTAGTCCCCTTTGCCGCTTCACACAGGTGGAAAAGTTAAGTGAGGTAAACCTGCTAACATACTCTACACTCTGAGGTGAACAAGAGATATAGCGGGGGAGGCGGCACCCAAAAAACACAAAAATCAAACAAACAAACAAGCAAACAAACAAACAAGCAAACAAACAAACAAACAAACAAATAATTATAAACCCAAAATGTGTTATTCGTGGTCGATATATATATAATAATGGTTTATGTGACGTCGAGTCTACATGTACGATATATATAATAATGGTTTATGTGACGTCGAGTCTACATGTACGATATATATAATAATGGTTTATGTGACGTCGAGTCTACATGTACGATATATATAATAATGGTTTATGTGACGTCGAGTTTACATCTACTTATCCACACTGGATGTCTCGATTCGCTGTGGTGCGTGGCCCAATGCGCAAAAGGCCATCGGGACGACGTCGGCCGCCGTTGGCCCGCGCACGGCGGCGCGCGGGCCATCGGCGGCCGACATCGGCCCGATGGCCTTTTGCGCATTGGGTAGCCTCAGTCTGACCTTGAGCTGATCTTGAATTCAGCCCTTCAACCCGCCCTGTCTTCCTCTTACAGATCATGCCAATGGTTGTGTTCTTCAGCTCAGTGACGTCTGTTCTATATTACCTGGGCGTCCTTCAGGCCATTGTCAACGTCATTGGCCGCGTTCTGGCCGCTTGTCTGGGAACTACCCCAGCCGAGAGTCTTGTGGCGGCCGCAAACATCTTCATGGGCATGGTACGTTGACTGTCTTCATGCTTGTAAGAGAGGTATAGATTCACAGGCAGATTGCCAAGGCTCGTGAGGATCATTGCCTCTCGCTAGCTTAACCCTATTAAATCCACGGCCGCATTGCCCAAATTTTGCAAGTGGCGCCTAACGATTATGTACCAGCAGCAGGCGATGATGGATGGACCATGATAATTCAAGGGTTGTGTCAGATTAGCTCGGCGCGTGATGGCACCTAACGACTAACGGCAGGGCTCCTCATGACGATCTGTACCTCTTGCTATTGAGTGGTGTTCCCTTTTCTCACGATCTGTACCTCTTGCTATTGAGTGGTGTTCCATTTTCTCACGATCTGTACCTCTTGCTATTGAGTGGTGTTCCATTTTCTCACGATCTGTACCTCTTGCTATTGAGTGGTGTTCCATTTTCTCACGATCTGTACCTCTTGCTATTGAGTGGTGTTCCACTTTCTCACGATCCGTACCTCTTGCTATTGAGTGGTGTTCCATTTTCTCACGATCTGTACCTCTTGCTATTGAGTGGTGTTCCATTTTCTCACGATCTGTACCTCTTGCTATTGAGTGGTGTTCCATTTTCTCACGATCCGTACCTCTTGCTATTGAGTGGTGTTCCACTTTCTCACGATCTGTACCTCTTGCTATTGAGTGGTGTTCCATTTTCTCACGATCTGTACCTCTTGCTATTGAGTGGTGTTCCATTTTCTCACGATCTGTACCTCTTGCTATTGAGTGGTGTTCCATTTTCTCACGATCTGTACCTCTTGCTATTGAGTGGTGTTCCATTTTCTCACGATCTGTACCTCTTGCTATTGAGTGGTGTTCCATTTTCTCACGATCTGTACCTCTTGCTATTGAGTGGTGTTCCATTTTCTCACGATCTGTACCTCTTGCTATTGAGTGGTGTTCCCTTTTCTCACGATCTGTACCTCTTGCTATTGAGTGGTGTTCCATTTTCTCACGATCTGTACCTCTTGCTATTGAGTGGTGTTCCATTTTCTCACGATCTGTACCTCTTGCTATTGAGTGGTGTTCCATTTTCTCACGATCTGTACCTCTTGTTATTGAGTGGTGTTCCATTTTCTCACGATCTGTACCTCTTGCTATTGAGTGGTGTTCCACTTTCTCACGATCTGTACCTCTTGCTATTGAGTGGTGTTCCATTTTCTCACGATCTGTACCTCTTGTTATTGAGTGGTGTTCCATTTTCTCACGATCTGTACCTCTTGCTATTGAGTGGTGTTCCATTTTCTCACGATCTGTACCTCTTGCTATTGAGTGGTGTTCCATTTTCTCACGATCTGTACCTCTTGCTATTGAGTGGTGTTCCCTTTTCTCACGATCTGTACCTCTTGCTATTGAGTGGTGTTCCACTTTCTCACGATCTGTACCTCTTGTTATTGAGTGGTGTTCCATTTTCTCACGATCTGTACCTCTTGCTATTGAGTGGTGTTCCATTTTCTCACGATCTGTACCTCTTGTTATTGAGTGGTGTTCCACTTTCTCACGATCTGTACCTCTTGCTATTGAGTGGTGTTCCACTTTCTCACGATCCGTACCTCTTGCTATTGAGTGGTGTTCCATTTTCTCACGATCTGTACCTCTTGCTATTGAGTGGTGTTCCATTTTCTCACGATCTGTACCTCTTGCTATTGAGTGGTGTTCCATTTTCTCACGATCTGTACCTCTTGCTATTGAGTGGTGTTCCATTTTCTCACGATCTGTACCTCTTGCTATTGAGTGGTGTTCCATTTTCTCACGATCTGTACCTCTTGTTATTGAGTGGTGTTCCACTTTCTCACGATCTGTACCTCTTGCTATTGAGTGGTGTTCCATTTTCTCACGATCTGTACCTCTTGCTATTGAGTGGTGTTCCATTTTCTCACGATCTGTACCTCTTGTTATTGAGTGGTGTTCCATTTTCTCACGATCTGTACCTCTTGCTATTGAGTGGTGTTCCATTTTCTCACGATCTGTACCTCTTGTTATTGAGTGGTGTTCCATTTTCTCACGATCTGTACCTCTTGCTATTGAGTGGTGTTCCATTTTCTCACGATCTGTACCTCTTGTTATTGAGTGGTGTTCCATTTTCTCACGATCTGTACCTCTTGCTATTGAGTGGTGTTCCATTTTCTCGGCAGCGAAAGGGTTAAAAGCCACATGTTTAAACAAGACACAAAGAATAGTCGAGTAGGGTAATGCATGCTGTGTGTGTTTTACCCAGACTGACACGAAGAATAGTCGAGTAGGGTAATGCATGCTGTGTGTGTTTTACCCCAGACTGACACGAAGAATAGTCGAGTAGGGTAATGCATGCTGTGTGTGTTTTACCCCAGACTGACACGAAGAATAGTCGAGTAGGGTAATGCATGCTGTGTGTGTTTTACCCCAGAAGACACGAAGAATAGTCGAGTAGGGTAATGCTTGCTGTGTGTGTTTTGCCCCAGACTGCCTCTCCGCTGTTGGTACGTCCGTTTGTGCCGAGGATGACCATGTCCGAGCTGCACGCTGTCATGACGGGAGGGTTTGCCACTATCGCTGGCTCAGTCTTCGGGGCCTACGTCGGTTTCGGGGTGAGATATATATATGCCCAATGCGCAAAAGGCCATGGGGCCGACCTCGGCCGCCGTTGGTCCGCGCACGGCCGTGCGCGGACCAGCGGCGTCCGAGGTCGGCCCAATGAATACTGACTTCCCGTTAAGGTAAATAACGCAAATCCCTTGAAGGCTAACCGGCTCGTGGCACAATGTCAGCCAGAATAGAAAAGAGAGAGTGAAGAAGAAAAACTATTTGTGTTTGGCAGATTGTGAAAAGAAAAGCCCATGGTGTTAATCAATCAAGAGAGGTTTTATCGGTCGGTCTGAGCACGAGTGATTTATTTTGCGTAAGGGGAGATCCGGCATTATTAAATGTATTTGTGCAACTGACGACTCTTATTACTTTGAATCGACATGTACATATTTTTCCTTTCGAAACGGTGAGGTGTCACATGCCTTGCACGCCACTGATCAACGCGGCAAATCAGGGTAAACAACCAGTGTGGGCCGGGGTCATAAATCATGTAGGTTTCCCCGCCCCGAGGTCCTAGAGCAGTGGTTTTCCATCTATTAGGGGACGTCCCGCTGTCCTTACTAACCAGTCATCGCAAGGTTTACATTTTATGTACCGGTAGAACTGTATTAGCTGATTTCCCACTGTGCTGATCGCCCAATTGCAGCACTTTTACGTTTTATGATGGCAGATTATTAGCCGATATCCCGAGCTGTTCATCAACCACAAACAGCGCGTTTTACAGTTTGCGTTTCCGCTATATTAGCTGACATCCCAATTCAAGTTGTTCCGCAGTCAATAACAGCTTGTTTTACATTTTATTTCAGTGCATCCCTTTGCGCATCGACCAATAACAATACGTTTTACATTCTGTTTAAATATATCATCCGGCCGCTCTGCCGGTTCACTAAGCAATCAACGCATGTTTTACATTTTATGCTAGCGCTGTTAGTTGATAGCCCACTTCAACCATCAACCAATAACAACGCGTTGTAGGTGTTATTCCAATGTCCCGCTCTGTTCATGGACCAATCACATTTCAAGTGCCTATTTTGTTTCAGGTTCCAGCCAATCACCTGCTAGCTGCTTCTGTCATGTCGGCTCCAGCTGCTCTTGCCATTTCCAAGATCACGTACCCGGAGACGGAGAAAAGGCAGATCAGTAATGAAGAATACGGCAAGATGGAGAAAGCGTGAGTGCAAGAGATTGATGGACCGTGATCGTTTTCATTCCAAATCTATGTATGAGTCTCATTCCCAGTGCGCAAAAGATCATCGTGCCCGCATTGGACGCCGTTGACCCGAAAGTTGACATTTTGCGCATTGTGTCACCGCCATATCAGGTCATAGTACACATAGTACACATAGTACACATAGTACACACAGTACACCAGTACACATAGTACACACAGTACACATAGTACACACAGTACACATGGTACACATAATACACATGGTACACACAGTACACATAGTACACATAGTACACATAGTGCATATAGTACACATTGTACACATACTACACATAGTACACATAGTACACGTAGTACACATAGTACACATAGTACACATTCCAATTCGTTAGGACAGACAGTAAGGTGTTTTGAAAAAAAATCTTCTGCCTTCTTTGGAATTTTGTACTGGGGCAGTATGTTGAAATTTGCTTGAAATTTTTTGATAATGATTCAATGATTCAATGAAGCTTTATTTATCAACGGTTGAGGCATTGACATCGTCACAGACATAGCCATTTTCAAACCTGCCGTTGCTACAAAACTACGAGACAAAAATAATACACAAACTTAGTATATAAACTGCACATGATAGATGAGAAGAGACATGTATAGTGCTTTTATTCACACCGGCCTTGGCTTAACCCTTATCATTCGGAATACACCAGTGCGTGAAATAAGTTTGACTAAAATAGTTCTAGGGTAGTTCCAGAATAGCTTGGCGCCTCTAGGCGCCAAGTTATTCTGGCACTACAATAGAACTAAAGCCATTGGTCTGTGTCCCCTCCATCATTCCCCTGCTCAAGCTCCTTCACTGGCTTCCCATCCCCCAACGCATTCGATACAAGATTCTGTCTCTCTGCTACAAATCACTGAACATCTGCGCTCCCGCCTATCTCTCAAACTTACTTCACCCCTACACTCCTCCCCGCTCCCTCCGCTCCGTCTCCGACCCTCTCGGCCTACACACCCCCCGCACCAAACTCAGCACTTTCGGCCCCCGCTCCTTCTCAGTATACGGGCCATCCACCTGGAACACTCTCCCACTCTCTCTCCGTCAGAAACACTCTCTCTCCTCCTTCCAGTCTGCCCTCAAAACTCACCTCTTTCAACAGTTCTAGCACTATACCACCACACTCCCCAACCTAAGCAGACTGTCGTAATGTATTTCACTATTGAGATGGGGCGCTCCGTGGCGCAGTAGTTAAGGCGCCTGCCACCAATTCCAAAGGTGAGCGGTTCGATACCGGGTTCCGGCGTTGGACTTTTCTCCTCTGGTAAGTGTCACCGTTAATTCGGGCGGACCGTCGGGGGTTCTTTCTCCGGGTACTCCGGTTCTTCCACCCCCCACACTTTGGTACCGGTCTCAGGCCACTTTACAAAATTTCAAATACAAGCGATAAAAAAATCTCTGTAACTTCAGTAGCTGACTGGCCCTTCGTTTGTCTTGTACTGTGTTTGTCTTAAATGGCGTAAATCCGTGTCTGTTTCGTGAGTGTGTGTGTTGGGTTTCAGGCGCGGCGCTTTGAGTCGATTTCCCCAAAATTGAGAAAAAGCGCCTATATAATAACGGTATTATTATTATTATTATTATTACTATTTGTGGTACGTGAGTCGTTGTCTAAAGCGTGCGCATGCGTGCGCGAGTTGTGTTTTTTTTTTTTTTTTGTGCATATCAAATTAACCCTTATCATTCGGAATACACCAGTGCGTGAAATAAGTTTGACTAAAATAGTTCTTGGGTAGTGCCAGAATAGCTTGGCGCCTCTAGGCGCCAAGCTATTTTGGCACCACTCTTGAACAAAAGCCATTGGTCTATATCCTTATCTGTAAGTACTATAATGCAGCTTGCATATGGCAGTGTACAGATTTGAAGCTTTTAGCCTCAGTATTATATGGGTTACATGGGCAGCAAGTGGAAGGTAGTGTTATTAGGGGATTGAAAATTTAGGTGATGATTGGGACAGACTAAGGCTGGGGAATTTTAACAGATGGAACTGTAGGGAAGTACAATTGCGGTCCGAGGTTTGTCAAGAGGCTGCAGACGCAGGGCTCATTAGGTTCGAGGATTGAAACAGAAGACGTATAGATCGTGATAGCGCACGGACAGTGGCTGATTTTTCCTAATTTTGCACATGTGGAGGTCAATCATCCCTCCACCGGGCTCTTCCCTTGCGGGACTTGACGTCCTCCATATCATGAGATTTAACCCATTCAACACCACGGCCGTTTTCCATAAATTCTGGAGGTGCCACCTAACGGCAATGTACCAGTTGCAGGAGATGGCTCGACCATGATAATTCAAGGGTGCCTGATGGCGCCAAGCTGATCTGGCGCTACCCTTGAATTATTATGGTCGATCCGCCGTCTCCTGATGTAGGGTCTCGGGGATGAAAGTGTTAAAAACTGACGTGAGTTGATTGGCTGTGAAGTGATGAAAGACGCTAAGAGTTGATTGGCTGTGAAGTGATGAAAGACGCTAAGAGTTGATTGGCTGTGAAGTGATGAAAGACGCTAAGAGTTGATTGGCTGTGAAGTGATGAAAGACGCTAAGAGGTGATTGGCTGTGAAGTGATGAAAGACGCTAAGAGGTGATTGGCTGTGAAGTGATGAAAGACGCTAAGAGTTGATTGGCTGTGAAGTGATGAAAGACGCTAAGAGTTGATTGGCTGTGAAGTGATGAAAGACGCTAAGAGTTGATTGGCTGTGAAGTGATGAAAGACGCTAAGAGTTGATTGGCTGTGAAGTGATGAAAGACGCTAAGAGTTGATTGGGCTGTGAAGTGATGAAAGACGCTAAGAGTTGATTGGCTGTGAAGTGATGAAAGACGCTAAGAGGTGATTGGCTGTGAAGTGATGAAAGACGCTAAGAGGTGATTGGCTGTGAAGTGATGAAAGACGCTAAGAGGTGATTGGCTGTGAAGTGATGAAAGACGCTAAGAGGTGATTGGCTGTGAAGTGATGAAAGACGCTAAGAGGTGATTGGCTGTGAAGTGATGAAAGACGCTAAGAGGTGATTGGCTGTGACGTGATGAAAGACGCTAAGAGGTGATTGGCTGTGAAGTGATGAAAGACGCTAAGAGGTGATTGGCTGTGAAGTGATGAAAGACGCTAAGAGGTGATTGGCTGTGAAGTGACGAAAGACGCTAAGAGTGGATTGGCTGTGAAGTGATGAAAGACGCTAAGAGGTGATTGGCTGTGAAGTGATGAAAGACGCTAAGAGTGGATTGGCTGTGAAGTGATGAAAGACGCTAAGCTCAAAGCGTTTTCTGTGATGTTTTGCTTGTCCTTGTTTTCTTTCCAACAGAGAGGAGCGGAATGTGATAGAAGCGGCGAGTGCGGGAGCCACGTGGTCTATTACACTGGTCGGGTATATACTGGCCAACGTCATCGCCTTTCTTTCCATCCTCAAGTTCATCAACCAGACACTCAACTGGTTCGGCGAAAGGGCCGGCGTGACAGGGCTCAGTTTTGAGGTATTGACGAAATATTGGTTATGGTCCAGAAATCTAAATCTGATTTAAAGCGAAGTAAGTCATAGTTAGATTCCGATTCCCCTATGCTCTATCTCTGTCTCTCGCTCCCCCCTCCCCCCTCCCCAACCCCTCAATGGTCTCACACTATGGTTATGGTCGCGAGGCAGGGCTCAGTTTTGAGATGTTGATGAAATATTCGTTATGGTCCAGAAATCTAAACTTGATTTACATCGTAGTAACTCATAGTTAGATTCCGATTCCTCTCTCTCTCTCTCTCTCTCTCTCTGACACCAGTCAAACGTCCTTCTGTTTGGTGACAATAAGGGAATGATTATGTTCAAGGCATTAAACGATAAGCTAACCCGATATATCACAACGCATTTACGACTTTGGTATCAGTTTCAGCCCACTTTATCAAATTTCAAATACAAACGATTTCGAATTTCCAAAAACTACAGTAGCTCGCTTGAGCTTGCCCTTAGCACCACGTGAATGTTCTGTGTTTATGTACAGTGTGTGAGTGAATGCGTGTGATTCACGTGAGCGTGCTTGTTGGGTTCAGTTCGCGGCGGCGCTTTGAGCCGATTTTCAATTGGGATAAAGCGCCTATTTAATGCGCTTATTATTATTATTATTATTATTTACCGTCCAGTCATCAACATACTCCAGATCAAGAAAATCCCTTATTGTGCCGCGACCTAGAATTGATCTCTATAAAACGAGTTTGACGTTCTCTGGCTCTAGTCTTTGGAATGCCTTGCCTAGAAACGTCACGACATCAGCTACTTTCTCCTCGTTTAAAGTCAGTCTCATCAAGTACTTATTTTTGTCAGCAGCATCCCCGTGACTGTGCATATATTGAAAAATACTATTCTATTAGATCATTAATTGCGTGTATCTTCCCTAGCAGCGCAAGCGCGCGTGTGTGCATGTGTGTGTGTGTGTGTGTGTGTGTGTGTGCGCGCGCGTGCGCGTGCGTGTGCGTACGTGTATTTTAGAGACAGAGAGTGGCGTGCTGAAATGTGCATGCGTTATGTATGCGTATTAGGTTGCGTGTATTCTTATAATTATTATTTTAATTAAACCTCACCGCATGTCATTATGCCCGACCAGTAATGCTGGTAATTCCTATGTCACTTCCCCCTTACATTTTTTTTCTTCTCTATTGGCTTGTGTTGTGTCAAGTATTTTTTCCCCTGTTCAGTAGTAGAAAATAATTATTGCGATAGTAACTCAGTAATCAGTGGTTAGCAACGGCAAGTTCGAAAAATGGTTGTTACTACTACTAATAATAGTAATGAGTACTTGTATAGCGCCTAACCTCAGATTATATGTAACAAAGCCATCTTTATGTATAAGCTGTGTAAACAAAAAGGGCCCCGTTATCTTGACCCATTTTTTTCAGTAATTTCCTCACGACATCCCAGACTGGGGCGGCACTATCAGGTTCCGCGGCCTCGCATTGACATCTTTAAAACTAGCTTAACATACTCAGGTAGTACTCTCTGGAATTCGATTCCATGTAACCTTAGATATGTCCCTGCCCCCCTTTAAAGAGGCCTCTTCAAATATCTAAAATAATCCAGCTTTACATGCGGAAAACTGCATGTTCTTAGAATACATATATCGGCATGTGCATTGACTCCATGTCTGACAAGTAATACCTGCTTTGATGTACTGGCATGCGTGTGTCTGTGTGTGGCTGTGTGCATTCGTGCGTATGGGTGTGTGATCGTGTGTGTGTGTGTGTGTGTGTGTGTGTGTGTGCGTGCGTCTGTGTGCGTGTGTGCGTTCATGCGTGTGGTTATGTGATTGTGTGCGTGTGTGCGTGGTCTGTCATAATGTGGCAGATTGCACACGCGTACGCGCACGCACGCACGCATGCGCGCAAGCACGCGCACATCATGTGCGCGATTTATGCAATTTATATGTTGGATTTTTTTATCATTTTTTAAAATTCTCTTTAAAGGTTTCTTAACACATTATTTTTTTTCTGTCGCGCTATATTCATCAGTATTTTGTTTGCTAGCACATAATTGAATTCCTTAGAGGAGTGTGTGTGTGTGTTTGCTAGCACATAATTGAATTCCTTAGAGGAGTGTGTGTGTGTGTTTGCGAGTGAACATGCGTGCGTGTGTATGTGTCTGACCTAGTTATGTATTAGACCATTGTTTTGTTTATGAAAATGTTGATAAGTAGTTTGTAGCAAAGGCAAGTTTGAAAATTGGTCTTGTAACCAAATACTTCTACCGTTGTAAAATAAAAGTTCATTGTTCATTGTTCATTGTTCTCTCTCTCTCTCTCTCTCTCTCTCTCTCTCTCTCTCTCTCTCTCTCTCTCTCTCTCTCATACTGTTTATTAATGATCTACCGTTGCATATCACTAATTCTGACGTTAATTGTAATCTATTTGCTGACGATACGAGTCTTCATGTTTCTGGCAAAAAAACGACGGACAT
Organism: Semisulcospira habei; assembly: GCA_036245525.1. NCBI lineage: Eukaryota > Metazoa > Mollusca > Gastropoda > Semisulcospiridae > Semisulcospira > Semisulcospira habei. Next base: position 277,098,548 of record BTPG01000002.1, on the reverse strand, counting down.
TAGCCATAGTTTACAATGCAGTCTCAATGAGGTATCTGACTGGTGTAGACAGAACCATATGGTTCTTCACCCAGCAAAAACAAAGAGTATCTTAGTCGCCACGCGGCAAAAACATCAACGCCGACTACAGCCATTACAATTACAATTAAATGCTGAACCTGTTGAACAAGTCACTGTGCGTAAATTCTTAGGAATACATGTTGATGATCAACTGTGCTGGGAGACCCATATAAATGCTGTTTGTAAGACCATTGCTAAAAACACTTTTTTATTGTCCCAGCTTAGACATGTAACGGATACAAATACCCGTAAATTGTTTTTTCATGCTCATATAAAGTCCCATGTTGATTATGTCTCCACAGTGTGGGACGGCTGCAGTGATGTCCACATGAAGAGATTAAACTCCATATACAAAAGAGCTGTAAAAATGATAGATAGACGCCCCATCCCTACCACAGACAAATTTAGATATTTAAACATTCTCGGTCTACGTCAGCAACTTACATTAAACAAATGCGTCTATATGCATAAGATACTGAATAATATGACACCCCAGTATCTAACCACTAAATTTATATCTCACCAAGAACGTGAACGGACCTCAAGAAACAATACCTTACCCCTACCACTGCCAAGAATTGACCTTTTTAAAACTAGTATGTCATTCTCTGGTCCGTTTGCTTGGAATTCCATCCCTGCACATTTGAAAACTATTACCTCACCAGGAAGTTTTAAAACAAAACTTTTTGATTACCTGATGAGTCAGACTTAGTACGTTTCTCAGGTACTGTAATATTTCCTGTACCTCACGTATTTCATACAGATGGTTTTTATATGTGTGTGCGCGTGTGTGCTCGTGTTTGTTTGTGCGTGTGGGTGTATGTGTGAGCGGCGCGCGTGCGTGCGTGTGTGCATATGTGTGTGATGAGTATTATTATTTTTTCTGTATATAATGATGCTATTGGGTTTTGTATGTACATATATATTTTATAGTTTCCCTTCTTTTTTTATCCTGTAGATGTTAGCAACGGCAAGTTTGTAAAATGACGATTTGTTTTCTGTCAAAACTTTTTACCGTTGAAAAATAAAGTTTCATCATCATCATCTCTCTCTCTCTCTCTCCATGTAAGGTCGCAAACTACAGACCAGCACTCCGCTGTTTTTTTTTTAAATTTGATCACCTCTTAACCCATTTACCCCAACAGCCCTACATCAGGTGATAGACTGACCATTATAATTTAAGGGTAGTGCCAGATGAGCTTGGCGCCTGAAGGCGCCAAGCTTCTCTGACACTCCCCTTGAATTATCATGGTCGATCCACCCCCTGCAACTGGTACATAGATGTATAGATGTTAGGTAACACCTTCAAAATTCGGGAAATGCGGACAAGGGGTGAAATGGGTAACTTGTGTATGGGCACGTGATACGCATAATGTACGTGTATGGGCACGTGATACGCATAATGTAGTGTATGGGCACGTGAGACGCATTATGTACGTGTATGGGCACGTGAGACGCATAATGTACGTGTATGGGCACGTGAGACGCATAATGTACGTGTATGGGCACGTGAGACGCATAATGTACGTGTATGGGCACGTGAGACGCATAATGTACGTGTATGGGCACGTGAGACGCATAATGTACGTGTATGGGCACGTGAGACGCATAATGTACGTGTATGGGCACGTGAGACGCATAATGTACGTGTATGGGCACGTGAGACGCATTATGCATGTGTATGGGCACGTGATACGCATAATGTATGTGTATGGGCACGTGATACGCATAATGTATGATGAGATTGTGTTCCATTCCCTTGTTTTAGCTGATGTGTTTCTACGATCCGTGCACTGCTGCGCTGTTCATCCGTGTTCTGGTTAACTCGTGCATAGAACTATCTTTTTTTTTTAATCATTCAGTATAATTATATTATCTTGTCCACAGCCACGGTCGGTAAGTTCCTACGTGCTGCACCCCCGTGTCGCTATTCATGGTCAGGGGAACTATCATGTAGTCGTACTGTGTCAACATTCTTCAGTTCTTGAGTACTAGCCCTTTCAGTATTATTATTATTATTATAATTTTTTACCCTACGAATGAGTGATGATGCCATGTGTTGTATGGGCAGACAGTAAATTTCCCCGTGAGGGATTAATAAAGTATTATTGTATTGTATTTGAATCCCATTGCAGTTCAGGTGTTCCTACTTCTGGTACACAGTTCATGGGTACGGAGCTGTATAATCATACTTAACCCATTCAGCCCTGACTCACTACAGCAGGAGATGGATCGACCATGATTATTCAAGGATAGTGTCAAGCTAATAATATTACTATCCTTGAATTAGCATGGTCGATCCATCTCCTGCAACAGGCGCATAGTCGTTAGATGACGCCTCCAAAATTCGGGAAATATGCGCGTCGGGCTGAATAAGTTAATAAATTTTTATTTTATTTTATTTTATTTTATTATTTTTTTTTTTTTTGGGGGGGGGGGCGGTGTGGGGGGTGGGGGCGTGTGGGGTGGGGGGGGGGGGTGGGGGGGGGTGGGGGGGGGGCGTGTGGGGGGGGAGGGTTGGCTTACGTGCGATAGCAAAACCGAGTCTATGTTTTGGGCCAAAACGTTAATGCTGGATTTTCTCGAAGGCTAACCATGCTACATTCTTCAAACTTGTCCCAAGGGTACTTTGTGGAAAGACCTATCTAAACATTCCAATTCCAGTGACCTCACTCAAAGGTCAAGGTCACAGGGGGTCCATAACTAGAATACAATAAGCATATTTTGACATACATTGCATTTTCTCTAATACTGTTTTCAACTTCAAACCCAAACTTGGTGCACAGATACCCGATGGTAAGACATGTCTATTCATGTTAAATTGGCTGACCTCTCGGAATGGTCAACGGTTACAAGAGGTCCAAAAATAGGTAAAAGAATGGCATTTTATTTTCACAAAACTTCAAACCAAAACTTGGTACAAAGATACCTGATAGTAAGACCTTTCCATTATGCTAATTTGGATGGCTCTTCATAACAGTGAAAGGTCACAAGAGGTCGACAAATGTGTGGAATTGCCAATTTTTTGGCAGAATTTAGTTGTTATCCACGTTTTGGATCAGTCATACACGTGGGCCGTAAGGGCTTTTCCTTTCTTGTTTTTTTATATATTTATTTATGGTATATCCTATTATAGCTGATCTGTTCCTACGTCCTGTACCCCGTCGCGTTATTCATGGGCACGGAGCCGCGCGACTGTCGGCGGATTGCGGAGCTGGTGGGCATCAAGACCTTCACCAACGAGTTCATCGCCTACGCCCAGCTGGAGAAGCTGCTGAAGAACCGCAAGACCTGGGTTAACTACACGTCCCAGTTTGATGTTGGGAGCCCTGGCATCGTGGATTATGTGGGCGAAGATATCAAGCTGCTGGAATGGAACATCACTTTATTCAAAGGGTACTTGTCGGTACGTACCTGGCTCACTACCGCCTTTTGAAATGTATCCTTACAGTATGCGTGGATCTATAAACGACCCTGAAGCAGGTATTACTAGCAAACCAAATTGGTGGGGCTAGCCCTGGTAGAAATAGTACACACAAGGGGAATTATTTCAGCGCTGGACAGACAAAGGGTTAGATCCCCTGCCCTCTGAAGAGATGTATGTATATATCGCCGTCTCGTTATTTATCTACGTATTGTTCTGCTACCTGGCGATTGGGTGCCTGATAGGAGGTGGCAAGGGATCTAACCGTTTGTCTGTCCAGCGCTGAGTAATTCCCCTTGATATGTGTACCAGGTATTACTAGGATCATGGCGTGCAATGCTAGTTTCGTTGTCATAATCAATATTTTGATAGGATTTTCACACGTCCTAGATTTCACAGCCAGCTGCATAACCAAACCTCCAATTTCACGTGTAACTATACTGCTTAATTTCATCAAAGCTAGTTATCTTTTGGGCCATAAAGACATGCTACAACGGGATGTGGACCGACCATGATAGTTCAAGGAACTGTCTGAATAGCCTGGCGCAATCCCGACACCACCCTTGCACTATCGTGGTCGATCTATCTCCAAAACTGTGACGTAGACCTAAAAGGATGTCTAACAAAAATGACAATTTCTTCCTCAGAATGTAATGGGTTAATTGTTTTCAGACGCGTTCGGAAGTGATAGCCACGTATGCGCTGTGCGGTTTCTCAAACTTCGGGTCCATGGGCATCCTGCTGGGCGGGTTATCGGCCATGGCGCCACACCGCAAACAGGACATGGCCGCCATCATATTCCGGGCCATGATTGCCGGCAACGTTGCCTGCTTCTTCACAGCATGCATTGCCGGTAAGTCCCTGATTGGTTGCTGTCGTTTTACTTAGAGCTATATATATGTACCTACTAAATACTATCCCGAATAAAAAGAGAAAGGGGGAACAACACCAACACCAACACCAACACCAACACCAACACACACACACACACACACACACACACACACACACACACACACACACACACACACACACACACACACACACACACACACACACACACACACACACACACACACACACACAACGAGAACAAGGGAAACCAACGATATGGAAATCGGAAAAGAAAAACCCTTCCTAACCGAAAAAAATCCAAAGAACAAAAGTACGAACATGTAAGCAGACAAGCAAAGAAACAAAAGACTGAACGAATCAACGAGACTTTATTTTACGACGGTTAAGGCATTGACATCGTCATCCACACAGCCATTTTACAAACCTGCCGTTGCTAACAACTTCCAGACTAACTACAAATATACATACATATAACTATAAGTAAAACAATTGCAAACAATTGACAACACTGTTCACATAGACAGACATAGTCATAGACTCGCAGACACCCCCCTGTGGTTAGGTGTGGATCAGGGCAGATTATTTTGGCCGCTCGTCTGTGTAGGGAATTGAGTCTCTTTAAATGAACCTCACTACATCCATCCCACACCGTTGACGCGTAATCGATATAAGAACGTTTGTGAGCGTTATAAAATAGTTTACGGGTATCTGAATCAGTATAATATTTCAGTTTCGATAACATAAAGAGATTTTTAGCTACTATTTTGCATAAGGCGTCTGTATGAGCTCGCCATTTTAGCTGACTGTCGATTGTAATCCCCAGTACGCGATGTTCGTTTACCTGTTCTACCTGACTACCTTTTGTGAAAGGTTAAGTAATATAGGTGTTATCTGCTGTTTTTGAACAACCATGCAAGCAAGCAAGCAAACAACCAACAAAGAACATGACATCAACAAAATACCACATTGGCTGATACCAGACATTTGCGGAGGGGTGGGGGCGGGTGGTGGTTGTGTTGTCCCTTAAAAGCGTGATTACCGGTTTTGAGTTAATGTGATTGCAGTTTTTCATCGTGGATGGGCGGGGGGGGGGGGGGGGGGGGGGGGGGGAGGGGGGGGGGGAGGTGAGGTTGGGGGGGGGGGGGGTGTCCATAAAACGTGTGATTATCATTTTTGGGTTCTCGTAATTCGTGTGGAGTTTTTTTCATCCTCGTTATCCGTGAAAAAAGGGTTCGTTGTGACTCGTGAAAGCCAAAAAAATATCTTCGTCAAGCGTGAAAAGAGGAAAAGGTCCTGTTTATTTCTTGATTTAGTCTGTCGCCATTTCTTAGTTTCTACTAAAAAGCACACAGAGATCTGCAGCCTCCTCCCCCCCCCCACCCCCCCCCCCACCCACCCCCCCCCCCCCCCAGTTGTTAGTTTTCGACCCATGAACAGAGTCCTAATCATAATCGTCTCTTTCCATCTTGACCCCCCACCCGGATCTGCCCTGGGAGTCTTGAGTGGGGTTAACTACTTTTTAGTTCCCAGGGTCACCCTGGTCAGCCCCACAGGGTGGGTTTCCCCTCTATTCTGGGGAAAGTGTTTCTGTCTACCCTTGGTCCATTCACCTGTATTTTTTTTTTAAACTCTCCCTACTGTCTGCGCTGTCTGTAGCTCTTGATATTGGATGTGTGTTGCTAAATGGTCTTAGCTTTATTTAGCGTATTGGAGCGGCTGGCGACATACATTCAATATTCTGGTTTTTTTTTTTTTCACAAGCAGTGCAGGCACGTCCTGAGAAAGTCTTGTTGCTGTCGGGTCGTTAAGCAATTTACACCCAAACAACCAGTCTTTCCATCTTGGGACTGATGAATGCCATGTTTATGAATTCATGAGTCGCAAAATAAATTGTTGTGAATCCCTGAGCTGACGGTACCCCCCCCCCCCTCCCCCACCTCGCATTATTGTACTTTCATTTTCGTTATTGAATGCTCCTGCAACCTGAAATCAATTTTTAAATTTTATTCGAAGATGTACAACCAGAGCTGTATGGAATCTGTAGGCGTACACAGGATTTTTTAAATACACTTTTAATCTATTCAGCCCCGACACAGTACTAGAAGATACCAATTGTTTGACCAGATAGTTTAAGGGTGGTGCCAGAATAGCTTGACGCCTCTTGGCGCCACTTAGAGTTGTTCTCTAAAGACTACTGTTCACCACGGTTCGGAAGATAGTTCGACCACCCAAGGTAGTTCAAGGGTGGTGCCAGGATAACTTGGCGCCTCGTGGAGACCTTGGGGAGTCGAACTATCTTCTGAACCGTAGTGAGCCGTGGTCTTTAGAGAATAGCTTTCAAATTTGTGAATGGCGACCCTTGGACTGAGTGTGCTCCCGATGTGTGTTACAGGGCTGTTTTTCGAAGACTTTGAATGATCCACCCGAGGGTCCTGCAAAGGTGTCCAACTGCCGCCATGTCGTCACTTGTATTTGACAAGAAAGAGAAACGCGAGGAAAAGTAGCAGGACAAAACACTTTAACCCTCTGGCTGTCGTTAGCGCGGCTTTTTGTCGCGCTGATGATTCCCGTAGGAATCATCGCGACAAAAACGGCTACCGACAGCCAAAGGGTTAACCCCTTCACTGCTAATGACTATACCTCCCAGCGGGAAAAGACGCTTTGTTGCTGCGCATCTTTTCCGCCGAGCGGTAGCCGTCAGCAGCAGCGAAGGAGTTACACTATTTTAGCGTTGTTCAATACTTATTCTGAAGCAGAGCTGCTTTCCTTGCTGGCTGTTTTCAAATTCTCGCAAAGTTCAACAGTGCCTGCTCATTGCCTCATTGTTAGCGCCTGAAATGTGTTTTGAAAATGTGTATAAACTTGTTTTAATCCTTTGGCTGTGAGCAGTGCTTTTATTTTTATGGAGTTGATTCTTCCCTTTGCCTGTCGGTTGCTCTTTTTGTCGAGGAGATTCCTTCATGAATCACATCGATCAAAAATATGGACACCCACAGCCAAGGATTCGTGTTTTGTAAAGTGATGCGTGCGTGCGTGCGTGCGTGTGTGTGTGTGTGTGTGTGTGTGTGTGTGTGTGTGTGTGTGTGTGTGTGTGTGTGTGTGTGTGTGTGTGTGTGTGTTGACTGAACAATTACCTTACCGAATGAACGTTCATCAAGCAATTACGTATATATGCAGCCAATGAATACACATCACACACACACACAAACACACACACACACACACACACACACACACACACACACACACACACACACACACACACACACACACTCCACACACTCCACACACACACACACACACACACACACACACACACACGCACAATAAAAATCACATACAAATCAAAATCACACAAACAGAAACAAAATCACACCAACAGAAACAAAATCACACACACAATGAAAATCACACACAGCGAAAATTAATCAAAAGAACAAACCAGCAGAAAGTTGCACTTAGTTTATTTGGATGCACAACTGTCAAAAACTCAACAGGTGATACTTATTGCAATGGCCCTTGGAATTAAAATGTAAACAAATTACTTCCTGTCATATATTCACTGAAATGACATAGTTTGACCACACACTGAATATCTAAAATCCATGGACGGAGTGTCAGTGTTACTGATTTCAACTAAAACGGTAACAAAAATGCAATGGCATAGAAGAAAATGACCAAATCACAATCGTAAAATATGAACAAAAAACTCTATGAACGGGTGATCTAAGTAGACGTGTACATCTGAGTATCTGCGAGTCATTATATTGCTCATTTGAGAGCGCCCGATTGGCTAACAGATTAAAGTGGTGTCGGACTCGATCCGACCGATATCACTTGACCTCCTAGTCGTGACCTTCCACTTTATATAAAAAATATACTGTTTAAGAATGAAGTTGACAAAATGATATAGTTTTCTTTCAGGCAAATTTATAAAACACAATTCTTACTATATATACTGACGAACAAAAGAAATGCGACATTTTTGGAATCATCGGAAACACCGAAGTTTTCCGATGATTCCCAAAATGTCGGTTTTTTTTGTTTGTTTGTTGCTCGTCAGTATATCTATCACATTGAAAAAAGAAAAACAAGCTGTCAAAAACGTTCTTTTCCTTCATCCAAATTAGGCGGTTAATATGACGGAACAACAAAACGCCCCGCACTTAGTTATTTATGTCCGCTTTGTACACACAGAGATCGGGGACAACAGACCCGCACAGGCTTAGGCCTACACACCATATTTTCCGTCTGCGGCTTCCACAGGCATGGGATGATCGAGGCGTAGTTGGTCACTTCTTAACTCATTCTACCCCAGATACACCACAGCAAGATCTGGGTCGACCCTGATAGTTCAAGGGTGATGCCAGAATAGCTTGGCGCCTATGGGCGCCAAGCTATTCTGGTATCACTTGAACTATCATGGTCGATCTGTGTGTTGCACTAGAGTGCAGTCTTCAGAGGACAAGGGCAAAATTTGGAGATTTCGGTGTTGGGGTAGAATGAGTTTACACGGGTAGTAGTAGATAGCAGAAAGGTAGGTCACATCAGAGAATCCAGCGTTCAGTCGAGTCATTTTATTTAGAGCTGCCTCTAGATTTAGATTCGCCTACACATGTTGGGTATATCGTCCATGAGATCAGTAGCAGGAGAATTGCTTCAGTTATTGCCCAACAATTTCAATTTTTAAAACGGCGGCTGCATTTTAAAGCGGCTGCATTCATGTCGATCCCACGGGCGATGCACCCGGGTGCGTGCATCATGGGGTGAGATGGAAGGTGGAACAGGTAAACACAAGATAGACCTTTTGACACAACGTCAGGGTGGCAACATGGAACAAGATGAGGATTTCACCCAAGGTCTAACGACCCTTATTGTTTGGAGCTCACATGCGTTTATCTTTTAGGAACATTCAGAGTTGTTCATATTTTTAGGCTTATTATGCTGATCCATTTCCCCTCTCTCTAAGCCAACCTCTGATCAACGCACACGTCGGCTCACTGACACAAATAAAGACGGACACACGACGCTTCCCGCCATTAGTACGCTCTGTGGGTTTGTGTAGCGACAGGAATCCATCTCCTTCTACTCTAACCCACCCTCTGATCCACACACACTGGCACACAGAATAAAGACGGACACACGGCGATTCCCGCCATTTGTAAGCTCTGTTGTCTGGCGTAGCATAGCTATTCTGAAGAAGAATAATAGCACGAGCAGAAGCCTGCTGTTTGTCCCGGCCCTGGGGTAGGATTAGGTCAAATTGTGACCTGTAAGCCCTAGGCGTGAAAATCAGCAAGAAAATTGCAAAGTTGATTCTCTGATACGTCAAATGTTAGTACTGCGATGGGTGCAGAAAATTGTCTGATTTTCACAACTAGGGCATACAGGTCACAATTTACCTAATCGTACCCGACAGCCGAGACAAAATGTAGGCTTATGTAAATACCGAACACAAAAAATCATGCGATTATTAATGAGAAGAATGTTTGTTTGTTTTGGGGTTTTTTCTTAAAAAAAATTTCAATTGTTTTAATATTAACCAAAATAATTCGTGAAATTAATCTCAAAAACGTGAAAATATATTTTTAAAAAAATATTTAATTATCACTCAAAAAGTTCTAGACGTACAATGCTGGTTAACGAACGCATTCAATATGTCCCCTTTATATAGCTATACGCAAAATATCTAGTAAAAATAAGAACAATTACGGACTCCAGTGTGAATCAACCGGTTTTTTTTTTTAAAAATGGTCATTTTCTCTCGCCAATAAGCATGTTGATTAAAAAATGGAAATAAAGGTCCCGAGATAATTCTTTTAAGGACAAATATCCTAAAATTTCAAGCTTGTCCGTCCCAAACGCGGGCTCTAGTCGCTGTCATACACACACACTGACACACTACACACACACACACACACACACACACACACACACACACACACACACACACACACACACACACACACACACACACACACACACACACACACACACACACACACACACACACGGCGCTTTGGCACCCAAAAGAGTTCTCTAGCAATGTTTGCATAGCAGCTAGACGTGACGTCATTTTTATCTTGTTACTTCTTGGCCAGAATTTCTGCCCCTCACGCCATAAACGTCATGTGCATGCTCCGGAATGCGCTCCGACACCCCCATTTCAAAGTCTACCGTATTTTGTAAATACTCTAGACAAAAACGGCTGATGAGAATCGAAAAAGTACGTCCCGGGAATCTTCGAAATAGGATTTCAATGTGTTTCATGTAGATTTGCCGTAGGAAAATCAAAATATCGCGACTCGGCTGCATGCTGGAGTCTAAGATGTAACCTACTTTGGTGATATTGACTTCTGCTCGTGTTTCATCAGCCGGCACCCAAGGAAGAGCATCGCCCTCCCCACATCACCATCGGCGAGTCCGAACTGAAGTCTGTACACCAGTTTACCTACCTTGGCTGCATCATCACGTCAGACGCCAAGCTGGACAAGGAGCTGGACAACAGGCTGGCAAAAGCGAACAGTGCTTTCGGGCGACTATTCAAGCGGGTGTGGCACAATCAACAGCTGAAAAAAGGCACCAAGATCAGCGTGTACAGAGCTGTCGTCCTCACCACCCTGCTGTACGGTTCCGAGTCCTGGGCCCTCTACCGCAGCCAACTACGACTCCTCGAACGCTTTCACCAGCGCTGCCTGCGTACCATCCTCAGCATTCACTGGAGTGACTATGTCACCAACGTCGAGGTCCTTGAACAGGCGGAAACTGTGAGCATCGAGGCTTTGCTGCTGCGGACACAGCTTCGCTGGGCGGGGCACGTCTCCAGGATGGAGGATCATCGCCTACCCAAGATCACTCTGTTCGGCGAGCTCGCCACTGGACACCGAGACAGAGGGGCACCAAAGAAGAGGTACAAAGACGGTCTCAAGAAGTCACTTAGTGCCTGCCAAATCGACCACCGCCAGTGGTCTTCGCTTGCTGCGGACCGTGACACCTGGCGCTCCACCATTCACAAGGCAGCCGTCTCCTTTGAGGACTCTCGCAGAGCTAACCTTAAGGACAAGCGGCTCAGAAGAAAAAACAGAGCTGTCGTAACTCAGAACCCTGAACAGACCTTCCCCTGCAGCCACTGCGGTCGTACCTGCCTGTCCCGGATTGGCCTCCGCAGCCACGAAAATGCCTGCAGACGACGTGGGCAAGCCCTATAGAATCTTCGTTCGCGAAGTCAAGCCAAGAAGGGGTGTTAAGGGGTCGGACCCCGAAGGGGTACCTTCGGTTTAGTTGCAGAGCGGGCTGCGCTAGGCTTTCGCGCTGACGGCTCGGATTCGAATGACCGCGCGTGCATTTATGTAGGCTGGCCGACGGTCTAAGCGGTCAACGATCACCCCCCCCCCCCCCATACAGGCCTACCTGTGGTGACTTCACACACGGCGTAGCACACTGGAGCAAAAGACGAAGTTACTCTTGTATTACATTGTCTGTGGGACGTCTATATGACGTCGCTTTGACTATCAACTTTACGTCATCTTGCCGGTATTACATTGTCTGTGGGACGTCTGTGTGACGTCGCTTTGACAGTTTGACTATCAACTTTACCTCATCTTGCGTCACTGAGTCATCGTCTCTGAATCTGCCCTAGTGACAGCCATTTGCTGTTTCTTCCCCGAGTCTGACCGAGCTCGTACTCTGGCCTCACAGTATAGCGCCTCAGTCCTAGAGCGCAACATCACGATGATCATGCAGGAATCTCCACCACAAACAGCGCTACCGACAGTCAAAGTGTTAGTTATTTTAGTTGTTTCCAGGATACTAGAGAGGTTTAGTAATAGTGGTCCTTTGCAAGCTACGATGGCGTTACCCAGTGCGCAAAGGCCATCGGGCACAGCTGTGCGCGGGCCAACGGCGGCCGATGTCGGCCCGTTGGCCTTATGCGCATTGGGTAGTAGCACCTCTGATGTGACTTTAGTCTAAACCCCGACCTGCAGACGCGTCCTGCACTACACAGAGCACAGCAGCATGGTTGGCTGTTCTGTCTTTTCTGGCCTAGGGCGGAGGTTACGTTAGCAACGAACGGCTGCCAGCAACAAACAAAAGCGAAGTCACGAGACAATTTACTCGGTACGAATGCGGTTTTCGTCGTCGTGGGTCTCGTACCGCACGAAACTCGAGGCAAGTAGTCGTTGTTGTCACAAAAACTAAATCAAAGGTTATTTTTACGCATTAATTTTTTTTCCATTCTCATATTTGTTTTGCCGATCTGAGAGCTAGTCTGTAGAGGTATTTATGGGTGAATTAATTGTTTCCAGTATGTGTGAAAAATAGCGTTCGATTGTTCGATGTTTACTTATGATGGAATACGATTTCCAGCTATTTTGAAGACGATCAATAGCACGAGCAGCAAAATGTCAACTTCACGTCGTGAATCGGTCTGTGGCGTTATCGTGTATGTAATTGAGTCGTCTTGCAAAAATATCGCTATGACGTAAAGTATACATTGACGCCATTTTAATCCGTGTGCACTGCAGTCAGTCCCGTTCGAAACGTAACTCGCAGCGACCTATCTATCGTAGTAGATAATTACTTTTTCTCGTTCCGTCATCCTTTTGTATCATAACGTCACTACTGAGAAACGTTTATCGGCAACTGCTTGTGAACAACTGTGGTTCTTGGTTATTTTCATGACATCGTGACACGGCTCTCAGCGACTGCTTGTGAACGAAAGAGCTGTCTACTTGACCGTGTACTCCGGACATGTCATTTACCAGTAACAGGGTTGGGTAGTTTAAACGTTTTCAATCAGTATTTAGAGTAAATGTGTATATGTGTGCAATATTTACGATAAGAAGGCGAAACCACGGTCTTTAAAAACAAGTTGCGTGTTGATGAAAGATAACGTGTGTGCACTTTACGACCTGGCTGGCACATCCCGCATGGGCACAAATACATCACTGGGGCCACGACTTGACTGGCACATCCCGCATGGGCACAAATACATCACTGGGGCCACGACGTGGTTCTTTACCTAACCAGTAAGCAAAGGCCATCGGCCGACGTCGGCCGAAGTAGATCCGCGCACAGTCGTGTGCGGGCCGGATCTACTTAGTGAGTGCAACATCGGACTGATGGTCTTTTGCTTACTTAGTAGGAACTCAGTTTGGCCTTTGTGATAAAGATTAGCTGACTTGTTTATTAATGGGTAGTGCAGTACATGTGTCATGCAATAGGAAGCATGCAGCTTTGTCTGCCTTTATCTTTATACCAACATTAGATCTACTTAGTTTACATATGGTCAAAGCTGCTGCTGAATATGTCTACATAAACTACAATGAATGTCCTAGGGCCGAAACGGACCTTATCTGGCCCACAATGATCTCTTGGACGCTAGTAAATGTTGTTGAAGGGGTAAACTATCAGCCCATCCTGCCCCCTCCCCCCCCCCTCAACCCTTTCAAAGCGCCTCAAAGCATGGCCGCTCCTTCAGCCGCAACTCCGTTTTTGTTTAGCTCCAGACATACTGAAGTATAAAATGTTTTATTTCAGTTTTTAGTCAGACTTCTTGCATCAGTTTTGACTGGCTGTTAACAATACGAGTCTTACGTCAAGAGAGTTTGGTATGTCACAGCGCTGTGCCCTTGTCATCTTTGGCAAGTCTAACCAGTCGTAACCTACTATGTGATAACTGCAGGTGGTCTATCGACTTTAGTGCACACCTTGGGGGACAATCACTTGTTACTTGCACGTTTGACCGAGAGATCTTGCGATGACAATACTCTCTACAGACCACACCAGATGTTTAGGATGTCCAGATTACACATTGGTCTAGCGCCCCATCAAAGCGTATCTTGTCAGATTATCAAAAGAATGGCGCCAGTCTTACCTGTGCCAATAATGATATCGCATCTAGATGCAAAATGAAATCCAGATTTTTTTAAAATGTGACTGCCAAGCGCGTAAAATGCAAAGAAGAATCCAACAGGGAAATGAAAGAAACACGCTTAGAACTTACAACACAATTTATTAATATTTGTTTTTTTTTCAAGATAGAGAAACAAACAAGTGTACCACCTTGTTGTCACCTTGCATCTACTCAATCACAAAATAAGTAGCGACTGATTTGAATACTTGTTTGGTTTTTACCCGATTAATAAATTATTACAATAATAATAATAATAATAATAATAATAATAATAATAATAATACATAAACTATGTTGTAACTGTGTTACGATTGTGGTTGTGTTGTTTGTGAGAGCATACATGAGTTAATCGTAGGAAACGATCCGATATTTATTTGAGCTTTTATCGTTACGTATCACGTACCTTTTCAGTGAGATTCTCTATCGTTCGTGCATGATAGCGGATTTTGTTTTGTTACGATACGCTAAGTTTAGTCCGGAAGCTTCTAGCAAAGTCGCACGGAGAAGAGCGGTCGATTTTTGGAAAGCGTAGATTCGTTGAGAATTAACCAGAACATTCAAGCAAGGTCGCGCTGTCTTGTGACCTCGTATGTGTGACTTGAGGGAGTAGGCAACATTTTGCAACATGTTGGTTTCTGTGCGCGTGAAATTAACAGCCGTTCAGTGTGTGTTTTGAAAGGTCGTGAATGGTTTGCCATACTTTTGTGTGATGTCATTATACATTGGGATTTGGGGCTGAAATGAGCAGTCGAATTTTGTAGACCAGTTTAGTTATTCTAGAAAGTTCATTTTCATTTTTTTAAAATTAATATTTATGAGTTTCAGTTACGTGTTCCGTTCTGATTGGTTGCGTTGCGTTCCTTGGGTTATTCTAGAAAGTTGTTTTACTATACAAAGTTGGTGCTAGGAAGCACGTGTGTACATCGTCACGCATTGTCAGTTATAGGGACACACAGTTTATCGTAGGTACGTGGCCCGTATAGGGTGTACATTGTGAGAGACGCAGCGTAACGGTGGTGTACGTTGTGTGAGGAACTTTATGTCGCCAGTGTTGACATTTGAAGAAGAGACATTGTATACATCAGTGTTAGTGCATTTGGGAATGCATTATGATTGTGTGGAGATCGCATCGCTGAATTAAAATATTGTTGGAACTGTTACTCCAGTATTGTCTACATCCTTAAGCCACGTGTGACGAGTTGCAGCTGAATGAAGTTTATTTAAAAGAACCTTACGTGCGTGCGTCTGGTGTGTTTATCATACTACGACTACGACTCAACCAGGTAACAAACTGTCATTTCTAATCGTGTTTCTTTCTCCGTTGGGTTCTTCTCATCTAGATGTACGGTATTCGCTCATAAGCTTTAGAAACATAGCCACCTCCCCCAACTCCATCCCCTCTTCACACCTTTACACATCATCTCACTTTAACTCATTCAAAGTGCCCTGAATCAATAGCTGCGATATGTCGTATAGCGTTGCCGTCGACAACGCTATACAACATCGCAGCTATTGATGCGAGGCTCTTTGAATAAGTGAAAGAGAACAGTCAGGCGAGCGCGATATCAGCTGCGCAACAAACTGACTAGTAGCAAGCTGGATCCATATTTCTGTGGTGCTGATTTATTTTATGCTTTCACAAACTGTTTTCCCCGCACATGATTTTTTTTTACCTTTATCAGTGTATATATATATATATATATATATATATATATATATATATATATATATATATATTATATATATATATATATATATAATATATATATATATATATATATATATATATATATATATATATATATATATATAATATATATATATATATATAGTCTGGACACAAAATTTGCCCATGAGTTTAGAATCAAGAAAACTGTATTGTCTCGACACTGTTGGTGGCCTGGCCTGTTGTCATGGTTAGCGAGGTGAGTCCAGAACTAGCTCATTCTGTTCTGACACTGCACTACAAGGTCGACAATGCAAGTGGCACCCTCATAGGTTGGTTTCCGTTCAAAAACATGTGCACGCAGTTAACGAGTGCTATTTGAAACATACGTCAGCAGCAGGAGGATGCAAGAAGGCTTTTAAGTGTGTAGTTTTTTGTTGTTCCATTTCAGTTATGTCTTTTTTCTGTCTTTGCAGATTGCTGAAGCCGGCGAAAGCGTGGACGGCCATTATGACGTCATAAACAAAAACTCCCAAAGTGCAGTAAGTATAAATCTTTTTGCTTCAGTTTTTCGTCAGACCTTTGCATGAGTTGTGATTATTAGCAACCATTCAACGAGTCTTACATCAAGAGAGTCTGGTATGTCACAGCGGCGCAGTGTCTTCCAACAAAGAACGCCGAGAGCGCCGAAATCACGTGAATAACCAGCCGGGGTAGCTATTATGCTGCAACGCCGACGCCATAATGACTGTATGATTCTGCTCTTGCCGATGTGTTCAGCGATACGTTGTTATAACTGCTACACTGCTCTCCTGCGTTAACGTCAGCGCTGTTGCTCTCAGCATTGTTGTTGCCACTGGCTTCACCATCGCTTCCACAGTCGCTTTGACATTCAACTTGTACCCGCTGTGGGGATACATATATATATATATATATATATATATATATATATATATATATATATATATATATATATATATATATATATATATATATATATATATATATATATACATACATATAATAGTGGCCTGACGAGTGGTGCTTTGACTAAATGCAAATTAGCTGCGCCACCGCGGCGTGCGCGCCACCGCGTCACGAAAGGCGCGCGCGAAATTCTAGCTGTGGCCGGAACTATCCCGGACCTCTTTCTCAACATCTTGAGTTCAACGTTAAACCTTTCATTAGACTGCCGTGAAAGAGGCCACTCTGCACTGCTGTGCACCCATTGTTTTCTGCCGTGTTTAAGTGGCTCTAAAGTGGAAGCGAATTACTTGAAACGAAATTGACAACTAAAACCAGACTCCATTCATGTAGACCTTTTTGGGCTGGGGGAAATACGTACCTAAAGCGATTGATGCGTGCACGTTCATGTCGACAGTAAGATGCACTTTTGTTTTAATTTCATTGGATATGCTAATTTACATAAACCAATAAAAAAATTAGCATGAGGTGTATTTCCGGCAACATCTAAAACCAACAGATGGACGTCTGCTAAAATGATGCTTGACTGTGCAAAAAGCCTTGATACTAACCTATCATTTTCGATCGGCGGACAAGGTTGGTATAGATTTGTGGCAAAATATCTACTGAGTTTGCTCAGTTCGAGGTTCTAGGCGGGTGGTTGCTTTGAGGGTTGACTGACTGAACTACCCTGGAATTACAGTGTATCGTCTCCTGCGCGTGCCTTTCGTTTCCTGCCTTGTATTCTGACTTGAGCTTGTGACGCGGTGGCGCAGCGGATTTGCATTTAGTCAAAGCACTGGTCGTCAGGCACTTATGCAGAGTTCATAGTTCTGGCCATTTATTTCCCCGCCCGGCTACTAGCTCTTATGGCATCATTGCATATGGTCTGGTAGCTGATTTCGGCACAACGCTTGTTTGCAGGACTTTTGGTATCTTGACTTGTCAAGTATCATTGTCCCCCAAGGTGTGCAATTAACACATTATGCCACACTACCGAAAACCCTAAATTCAGTTGAAGTTGCCCTCTGAAGGAGTGTACTACAATTCTAGAGACAGATCGAGTATGATAGTTCTAGGGTGGTGCCAGAATAGCTTGGCGCCTATGGGCGCCAAGCTATTCTGACACCACCCTTGAACTATCATGCTCGATCCATGTCTTGATGTGGGGTGCCGGGGCTGAAGGAGTTAAGTCTATAGGCCACACGCAGTTATCACACGGTAGGTATCAGCTAGAGTACGAAAATGCTCAGGCGGTTAAGCGTCGGAGCAGGAGAGCGAAGGGAATCGCCGGGTCGTGGGTTCAAGTCTCCGTCCCGGCCCCGGTAGCTGGACTCGCAATCCAGGGAACAAAAAGACGGGCTTGTTCCATAGCTTGTCCGTTGAAAGGTCCTGGTAAATCGAAGTGGCACATTTGCAGTGCGCCTTCAGTGTTCAGGTCGTACTCCGTAGGCAATAGTTCATAGGCAATAGTATTCAGCTCGTACTCCATACTCCCTGTCCCCCATAACCCGCCCGTCAGGGCCGTCCATTATCACTTCGGTGCCGTGGACGTTAAACCCCGAACGAACCAACCAGGTATCAGCTGTTAGATTTGCCAAAGATGACAAGGACACAACAAGTGATTACCAAACGTTCTTGATGTAAATCTCATTAAATGCTTGTTAACAGCCATTCAAAACTGATGCAAAACGTCTTACTAAAAACTGAATGTGTATGTTAAGATGGATAGTGGCGATGAAAACGACATTCAGCGCTCAAACTCCTCAGCAACGTCGGACGAACTTCTGCTACCTGTTTCAACAACGAGAGAGGCTGTCGAAGGACAGGTGTAACGTTGTACATGCGTGTGTCAAGTGCAATGGGGCCCACTCAAAAACAGTGTGTTCTAAGAAGACAGTAGGCCTCCACACAGGAAAGCGGTGATAACGCGCGCCTTATGTTTACGATGTCCATGTTACACATAGGTCTAGCGCCCCATCATACCGTGCCTTTTCAACTTATCAACAGAATTACGCTAGTCTTACCTGTGCCAGTAATAACAAATATCGCATCGAGATGTACGATATTCGCACATACGCTTAACCTCCTCCCCAAAACTCCATCTTTACACCTTTTCCACATTATACCAATTTTACTCATTCAAGGGGCCTGCATCAATAGCCGCGAAAGTGTCGTATAGCGTTGCCGGGGTCAACGCTATACGACATTATCGCAGCTCACTATCGCACCTATTGATGCGAGGAGCCTTGAATGAGTTGAAGACTTCAAGCAAGCGCAATATCAGCTGAGCACCAAACTGACCAGTAGCAAGCTGAATCCATATTTCTGTGGTGCAGATTTCTTTTAAAGTTCACAAAAGTTCCCGCACATCATGTTTCTGCACGTTTATCAATAAATATATATTGTCTGAACACATGAAACGTGCCCATGAGTTTAGGTACGACTACACAGTCTCAAGAATCAAGAAAACTGAATTGTCTCGACACTGTTGGTGGCCTGTTGTCATGTTGAGCGAGGTGAGTCCAGAACTAGCTCATTTAGTTCTGACACTGCACTACAAGGTCAACCATGCAAGTGGCACCCTCATAGGATGGTTTCCGTTCAAAAACATGTGCACGCAGTTAACGAGTACTATTTGAAACATAAACGTCAGCAGCAGCAGGTGTTTTTTTTTATTTTTATTTTTTATTTTTAAATGTACAAGAGGCCTTCCCGGGTCCATCCTCCTGGAGAATGCAACATGCAACTTCCAGTTATGTATTTTCTTTTTAAATCTCTGCAGACTGCTGAAGCCGGCGAAAGCGTGGACGGCCATTATGACGTCATAAATAAAAACTCCGAAAATGCAGTGAGTATAAATCTTTTTACTTCAGTTTTAGTCAGACCTTTGCATCAGTTTTGCATGGCTGTTAGCAACCATTAAACCAGTCTCACATCAAGAGAGTATGGTACGTCACAGCGCAGTGTCTTCCAACAAAGTACGAGAGCGAAATCACGGTGAATAACCAGGTTCCGTCAGGAGGGTTCCGTATACGTGGTGGAGATGTTTGAGGTGTTGTCTGTGCTTATGGTACACGATGGACACCCGCCGTCATTTTGCTGTCGTGCGTTGTTCGAAGTCGTTCGTTGCAAACGGAACCTCTCTACAATCTCTTGGACGCCAGTAGATTTTGCTGAACGGGAAAAACTCTCAGCCCTTCCGCCCCCCCCCCGCCCCCCTCCTCCGCCCTCTCTTTCACAGCGTCTCCAAAAATGGCTGCTCCTTGAGCCTAAACTTCGTTTATTTTTTACAGCTCCAAAAATACAGAAGTACTGATCTTCTCACTTCAGTTTTTAGTCAGATATTTTGCATCAGTTTTGAATGTCTATTAACAGCCAGTCAATAAGACTCACATCAAGAGAGTTTGTTAACCCATTACATCCTGATGCTGACTTTTAAAAAATGTGCTTATTGTCCTATGAAGGCTACATTTCAGGTTAGGAGATAGATCAATCGTTTTAGTTCAAGGGTGGTGCCAGAATAGCTTGGCGCCTCAGGCGCCAAGCTATTTTGGCACCACCCTTGAACTATCATAGTCAAATTTATGTCATGCAATGCGTGTAACAGGATGAAAAGGGTTAATTACAGCACTGCGCCCTTGTCATCTAACCAGTTGTTACCTAACCAGTTGTTACCTAACCAGTTGTTCTTACCTAACAAGTTGTTACCTAACCAGTTGTTACCTAATCTGTGATACTGCATGAGGTCTATAGACTTAATTGCACACCTCGGGGGACAATGACTTGTTAAAGTTTATGACCCAAACCACCGCGCTGTGAAGGTCGGTGAACTGCAACAGTTTTTTTTTAAGTTCAAGTAGTCTTCCTAAGTCCATCCTCCTTGAGAATACAACATGCAACTTCCATTTCAGTTGTTATTTTTTTTCCTGTCTAAGCAGATTGCTGACGCCGACGAAAGCGGGAACGGCCATCATGACGTCATAAATAAAATCGACGTGATCGAAGATGATGACGACAGAGACTGCCAAGACCCTGTTGGGCGCCTCGTAAATAAACTTCAACACTCGCTCATCGACGCGTGGACAGCACACCGAGCTGTGGGCATTCGTGTGGTACAATGTATCCTCTTGGTGCTTTACTTTACATACTTTGGGTACGCCATATACCACAGATTCGGAGACGAGGGATCTGTGCGACTGTTATGTGTGACACTATTGGCAGTGCTGATTGTAAGTGTAGCCAAGACTTCAGAGCACGTTTCTTCTGTCGCCTCTCGCATCTATTCCGTTGTCAACAGAGGAGACGACAAAAAATGTCGGAAAATAATTCGTTGGTGAGTATGGGGCAGAACCACGCCCCCCCACACCCCCCCACCCCAAAAAAAAAAACAAAAAAAAAAAAAACAAAAAAACCGGGGGGAAAATTTAAAAAAAAAAAAAAAAAAAAAATTCAGTTATGTACGAAAACCGATACAGCCTTGAACACAGTGAGGACAAGAAGATCACATTACGTGACAGCGCGTGCATACGCAACACAAAGAACACCAGCACTCATGCATTCAGTCCCTCCTCTACACCACCAAATACAGTCATCGACACTACCACACATATATATTGTAAATCGTTGCTCTGGAAACTGATTCATACATGGTAATTGTAATCCTCTTGCACCACCGTCCAGCTGAAAGTGGTCGTTTGCGTGTCGGCAGTGGGTTTTGTCGTGACGAGTCCAGTCGGAATCAGCGAGAGAAAAAACCCACTACCATACACGCAAAAGGTTACAACAGGTTATCACTCCGTCGTCCCAACAAAGTATCGATGACTTCAGCCACCGTGAGATTTTATTTTTATTTATTTATTTATTTATTTCTCAACGGATGAAGTAATTGGCACATGTGCCATTTTTCATACTTGCCGTTGCTACTCTACAAGCACAGGGTAATAATTGTAATAGTATCAAATGACACCAAAGGAAAGATTAGGAGGCATTAAACACGCAGAGACATTAAATAAAATTCATTCATTCATTCGGTCATACATTTAAATTAAAAAAATCCCTTCGAACACTAGCGCCAGGGAGATCCGCCCATCCAAGGCTCGCTTGCAGCGCGCTGGCTTGGCTATATTTAGCGCTGAATGTGTCCTTACAAGCCGTCACTTGGCTTGCGCACTGGATCCATGGATGAACTTTTAACTCATTCAGCCCGGCGCACTTATTTCCCAAAATTTTTTGGGGCGTCATCTAACGACTATGCACCTGTTACAGGAGATGGATCGACCATGATAATTCAAGGGCAGTGCCAGATTAGCTTGGCGCCTGTCGGCGCCAAGCTAATCTGGTACTGCCCTTGAATTATCATGGTCAACCCGTCTCCTGCTGTGGTGCGTCAGGGCTGTATGGGTTAACAGAGTAGGCCTACATAATATTGAAAAGTTACTTAGTGGGCAAAGCGTTAAACAGCATGTTTGCACTGTACGTGCGAAAAACAAGTTACTTGACTCTGGCAATTGTGTTACCGTGCAACCAACACCTGACTTCTGCTGTCAACCCTGTACTACCAGTGGTCGCAGACTGTCTGAAGTCTGTGTCAGCTCAACGACGAAGATCCCCAGCCGTCAATGGAAAATGGACACAAAGTGCCTTCAGCAAGAGGCATAGATCCTCATGAGCCCCCGCAACTGCGGGGGCTCATGAGGATCTGTGCCTCTTGCAGTTGGATGGTGTTCAATTTGTTCTTCTCGGCTGTGAAGGGCCGGGGAATCGTGCTCGGTATCGATTCTTATTCAGATCTTGAACAATAAACTAGTTTCGCGAGATAGTTTCACAGAAATGTGCTTGTTTTCTTGTGGGTTTCATTTAGGTCTTTGTACGTATTAAGTACCGTTACCATGGTGACTCTTCTGATTGTCCTGGTGGCTGTGCGAACACCCGGGAATCTCGTCTCCCTGGCTGGGCTGGCCGCCTTCGTCATACTTTCTTACGTCACGTCCCTCCATCCTGCTAAAGTAAGATTTCTTTTGCGGTGCAGGGTCAGAAATTGAGATGAAAAGCTGAATCGGATAAGGTAATGGGGAAAAAAAGGGGAGGGGGTGGGGGTGGGGATGGGGTGGAGGGGGGAGGTGGGGGGGGGGGGGGGGGTGTGGAAGCATGCTATAAACATAGAAAAAAAAAGGTTCTGCTCTTAAAACTAGAGGCCACAAATCCAATAGACAGAACTCACGCACAAATGCACGCACGCACGCACGCACGCACGCACGCACGCACGCACACACACACACACACACACACACACACACACACACACACACACACATCTACAATCATCTAAGAGGAAAACAAAAAATAGAGTTTGAAAACCCTCCAAGTTGGAAGCATGAAACACGTTTCGGATCAAAGATCCTTCTTCTCGGTGATATGGAAACAACGTAGAACAGAAAAGAACACGATAGAAAGAAAAGACGTCATCCTGTGTCCAGAAAATTTAGAATGACGTAAAAATAAAAAGAAGAAGTTCACGAGAAAAGGCCCCGCCACACATGCCGGTTGTGCCCCGATTTTGAAGCCGATTCCGATCCGATTGCGATCGGATGACGTCATATATCCGATCCGATCCCAATCGGCTGGGAATCGGGTGTCTAGAACCTGCTCTATTTTTCCGACCCGAATCGGCCCCGATTGTAAGCTTCAACCAATCAGAGAGCGTCTCGCAAAGCATGTCGTTTCAGTTTGAAAATGGCGGAAGATCAGTACCACCTTCGTTGCCGATGTTTCGCCCGCCTCTTCCCGAATATGATGCAAAACTGCTGATAATGCAAGCACATCATCATCACTGTCGAAACTAGCAGCCATTTCGCTGAACAGGTACGACCTTGATCTTCGATTCAAACCGGTCGGCTAAAAAAAAGTCGGGGAATGTGTGGCAGTGCACACGTTTTTGTAGTCCGGTCCGATCACACTCCGATTCGAAACTGCTCGAGAATCGGCCTCAAAATCGGGCATGTTTGGCGGGGCCTAAAGAGAGAACAGAAGATAGATAATGACGCAAATGCACACGCACAAAACACGTAGCACAAAACTTACGTCTACATACCATCACGTCACTGCACGCATTCCCGGCGCATTTCACGTAAAAGCATAAACATTCACACACACACACAAACACATACACACACACACACACACACACACACACACACACACACACACACACACACACACACACACACACACACACACACATACACACGCGCGCATACGACCTTTCGCGCTAAATGTACGTTCAGCAGCGAGTTTAGCGAAACTAGACATGACGTAATTTTTATATTGTTACTTCTGTTGTCAGAGGTTTATTCCTGCCCTACTTTGACATCATGAACATTCTATTAAATTCGCGCTGCTGCGACCCGTCCTAAAAAGTCCCTTCTAAAAATAAAGGGGACTTTAAAAAAAAAAAAAGGCCTGTATGCGCGTCATCGTCGCGCATGTTCATCACGTGTTAACCCTTATCATTCGGAATACACCAGTGCGTGAAAGAAGTTTGACTAAAATAGTTCAAGGGTAGTGCCAGAATAGCTTGGCGCCTCTGACTATAGCCATTGGCCTTATCTGTAAGTACTATAATGTAGCTTGCATATGGCAGTGTACAAATTTGAAGCTTTTAGCCTCAGTATGATATGGCTTAACTGTTAGTAACACACACAGGCATCGGATGATGGTTGCAAAATGGACCACCTCCACTAACAATACGGGTCAGGGATGCGAGATTCAGTCTGTTACACACTAGCCAGGCCCACTAAGCACCGATACAGAGTGAGCGTGACTAAAACATGCCATCAACAATCCGTCATTGCTGCATGTAAAGCTAAAACGAATGTGTTGCAATGTCACGTTTAGGGGCTTACCCTTTGTGTAGACCTACCTGTTCAAATATGTGAGCTGGTATGTGATTCTCGACCTTACGGCTGAAAGCCTTAAGGCCCAGAATCACATTCCAGCGCACGTAATTTATGTCGAGAGATTCAGCCGGATTGGTGTCAGTGCGCGAAGTTACTTTTTTCGGGGTATTGAGCGTTTGTACCAGGGAAACTAGATGTAAGAAATCGCTGTCCGTACATGCGCTGCTTGCATGCCTATATATACCAGTAAATATTACTATGCAGCATAATCCTGCTATAGAGAGTTGGGCACAGACTTCGGATGATCGTTGATAACTTTGAACCCTTTTCATCCTGATACACTACTGCTTGAAATGCATTTATCTATGATAGTTCAAGGCTGGTGCCAGAATAGCTTGGCGCCTAAGGCGCCAAGCTGTTCTGGCACCACCCTTGAACTAAAATGATCTATTTCCTAATCTGTAATGTAGCCTTCATAGGGCAATAAGCAAATTAAAAAAAAAATCGCACCATTACTACTACACGTGTTAACTCATTCTACCCCTAGACCGAAATCCCTAAATTTCGCCGTTGTCCTCTGAAGACTGCATTGCAGTGCAGGACACAGATCGACCATGATAGTTCACGGGTGATGCCAGAATAGCTTGGCGCCCATAGGCGCCAAGCTATTCTGGCATCACCCTTTAACTATCATGGTCGATCCTTATCTTGCTGTGGCGTGTCTGGGGTAGAATGAGTTAAGAAGTGACCCACTACGCGGCAACCATCATCCTATCAGTGCCTGTGGGGTCATGGGTCAAAGAGTAGTGAAGCGTCGCGAAGCCACTATATTTTTGGGGTTAGGCGTTTAGCGATGCCTGCGGCACACGCCATAATGTTTCGATCATTATGTGTGCACTATCTTGGGTACACTCGGGTGCGCTTCAACTGGAATTTGCGGACGTGTACTCCGGAAGATTTATCGTGTAATTCCCCCCACCCGGGTCTGCCCTGGGGGACTTGGGTGGGGTTAACTACTTTTTAATTCCAAGGGTCACCCTGGTCCAGCCCCACAGGGTGGGTTTTTCCCTCTATTCTGGGGCATGTGTTTCTGTCTACCCTTGGTCCATTCACCTGTATTTTCCTTTTAAAAACTCTCCCTACTGTCTGCGCTGCCTGTAGCTCTTGATATTGGATGTGTGTTGCTAAATGGTCTTAGCTTTATTTAGCGTATTAGGCCTGCTGGCGACATACATTCAATATTCTGTTTAGTTTTTTTTCCCCAAGCAGTGCAGGCACATCCTGAGAAAGTCTTGTTGCTGTCGGGACGTTAAGCAATGTACAACCAACCAACCAACGAAATTATCGTGTAATTCCATCGGAGTACTCGAGCTGTTGACACTGTCACGTCTGACTAGTCACACACAAGGGTTAACCAACTTCTTCCTTGGGAGCCTCGAAAGCTCAGTCGGCGAACTTGGTGTTTTAGCGAGAGAGGGCGAAGGAAACAACCAGATCGCGGGTTCAAACCATGGTTGAGCCCGGAGTAGCTTGGCTCGCAATCCAGGGAAAACACGGGCGTGTTCCGATAGCGTGTCCATCAATAAGTCCTGGTAATTAAATAAAAGCTAGGTAGTTGCAGTGCGCCTGAACTGATCAATATTCAGGTCGCACTGCCTAGGAAATGTATCTCCTGTTCCCTATATACAAGACGTGTATGCAGAGCAGGAAATCACAAAGAGCTTGGCCTCTTCAGAGCAGAGATTAGACACATTGACGTCGGTGTTTCAGTCAGACGGAGGAGATTGTTTGTTTTAAAGATCTAGCGCACGATAGCTGCTTTTGATCTTCTTGACATGAATTCGAGCATAGCTGGCCACAATTACTGCCAATACTCTGACAGTTATAGTCACACCGCTATTTGGGAGTCTACTAAAATTGTTACCCACTGGCTGCTGAAATGATTGTAAAAATGATAAATGCGTGGCCATGTTAAATCGGAAGAATGTAGCTAATTCAGAGATTAGAAAATTAACGCTATAAAAACGCGCAACAGTTTTACAAACATCGTGTCCCGGTCGAGTTGAGCATGCAGTTTGTTACGACCTGGAGGGGGGAGGGAGGTGGGTGGGTGTGTCCAGAAGTTGAAAACAAACCTCTTTGGTTGTCAATAGCGTTTTTCTCGAGGTGATTCCTGCAGGAATAACCTGGACAAAAAGCGCTAGCGACAACGAAAAGGTAAAAGTAACAGGAACAACGTAAAAGGCACAACACAGTTACCTAGTTGTGCACACACCATGATACAAATTGCACTGCAGCTATTAGGATGGTGAAACGCACACTGTCACTGCATTGTACGGCTTACACAGTTGTACATGCTCTGATTGTCACTGAGTGTTTGACTAACCATTTGCCTTGCGGTATACGTTTTCTCTCTCTTTGCGGTAGTGTGTACTCTTTAGAAAGCATTTTGGACTGATTTCACCTTAATGCTGTAGTTCTATTACTATTGCTTTAGGTTGGTTGGTTGGTTAGTTCGGGTTTAAACGTCCACAGCACCGAGGTGATCATGGACGGCCCTGACGGGCGGGTTATGGGGGACAGGGAAATCTATTGCCTATGGAGTACGACCTGAACACTGATCAACTCAGGCGTACTCCAACTGTGCCACTTTGATTTACCAGGACCTTTCAAAGGACATGCTCTTGAACAAATCCTATTGCTTTAAAAAATGAATATGAAATTATATACTAGTTAAGTTATAATTAAGGTGGTGATTGTTTATGCCGGAGCGACTGTCTAATAGCCGGCGCTGCTCTTATGGCGACGGGCCCCCAGGTACAAACTGTGAAAGTATAATTCGTCTTTTTTCTTTTTCTGTTTGTTTGTTTGTTTATGCGTATTTCTCATTTGTGTAACTAGTCTCAGCCAAGCAGAAAGTAAAAACATTATATTACATGTTTAAGAGACACTATGATAGGGCTGTCCTTAGTTTGCTTTGTGTTAGGGATGTTCAGGTCGGGTTGGGGCCGTTGGTGCCGGCCATGGGACGCCTTGGCGACGGGCTTCACCCGTCCCGTCCATTTGTTGTTTGTAAACTTTTGTGTGAGTGTGGGTGATTCCGAGTTGCACCTGAGGTGGCGAGACACATTTTCCTGTACGTGGCAACATGTATTTGGAACAATGACGTTTATTGATACTGATTGTGTTTTCCTGCCCATATGTTTCCTGTTTGCGCCAAGCGAATCAGTTGATCTCTGTCCTAATTTGATCTGACTGTCAGCCCAACGAACTTTTCAATGTATTACAATGAAAATCTCGCTTTTCACAACACTGTGCAAGTGCAAGTGCAATTTTTTACAGGGACTAAGACTTCCAGCTATCGCTGATTTCGTCTGAGGGGGGATAGGCCAGGGGAGGGGGGGGGGAGGGGGCCTGTCTTGCTGACTGTCTGTCGCCCCGTCGCGCAGTGGCTGATGGTGTTGCCAGGGCCGGGTGGTTGGTGGTGGAGGAGGCGGGTGGTGAGGCCGGGGGACCGTTGCTTTAGTGCCAGGCTGGAGGGTGTTGACAGGCCAGCCACTCTAAAAGTTCTTGTACGAGTGGTGGCGGGGGTGGTGGTGGCCGGCGAAACCGTGGCTGGTGGAGGCAGGGTGCGGGGATTCGGGGTGGTGGAGGTGGTGGCCAGTGGATTCTGGGTCTTGGTGCTTGGCGTTGGAATGGGCGGGCTGGGTGGCGATGTGGTGGTGGTAGACGGAGGTGGGGTGGTGGTGTGGGAAGTAGTGCCGGGCGTTGCTGTGTCCTGAATCTCTTTGGTGGGCGGTGGCGTTGGTGGGTTGTAGTTTGTTGTCTCTTGGCCGGTGGTTGAGGGTTGTGATTCTTGGTCGCTTCATCGGGGGTCTGGGTGGTCGTGGTGGCCGTGTTGGTGGTGTCAGTCGGTGGGGCGTCTGCCCTGGCCTTCTGCTGCCTTGGTAGGTCAGTGTTGCATCCCCTCTCATGGGTTGCTGGTGGTGTCGTGAGGCGCTCTCGGTCGTTGGTCGCTTTGGTGGTTGCGGTTTCGGTATCTTTGTTTGCTGTGGTTACTGTCGCTTGGCAGTTTGCTGTCTTGTTGTGTTTTGACTGCTTGGCTTCCGCTGTTCGTAGTTTTTGGTGGACAGAGATCGGCGAGTTCTCCAGTGTCTATTAGCCATCGTGTGGCGACGAGTGCTCGGTGGTACTCGTCCCCCTTCACTGCGTCGATGACTGGTATTGCTGACTGTAGCAACAGTACCAGGTCGATGACGTCCATTTTCTTGAGACGAATCTTCTTCTCTCTCTTGGTCCACGCCCGTTTCTTTAGTAGGTGTTCAGGGATGTGGACTGACCCTGGGGAGGGTGGGGAGACAGACTCTGTGGAATTCGTCGTGTCTTCGGAGTCTGGTGGCGGTAGGGTCTCTGGTAGGGGGCAGGCAGTCTCTTGTGCGGCTGGCTGCTGGTTGAGCTCTTGTGTTGGGGGCTCTTTGGCGGGGGCTGTCTCCTCTTCTTCTTCGTGTTGGTATTGTTGCATGCTGAGTGAGTTGAGTTCATTTTGGAAGAGTTGTCTTAATTCCGGCGGTGGTGTTTCTTCTTCGGGGGCTGCGGCATGGTTCAACTGGCTCAAGCTTCTCCGCATGAGCTCGTCGAACTTGGGAAACAGCCCCCTCGGCGGTATCGGCATTCCTTGAAGTGCCAGGCGTTCGAAAGGTGTCACCTGTCGTGGTGGGTGGGCTGTTTGCTGCGGGGGCGGGAGCCCCCACGTTGGTTGTTCCCTTGGCTGAATTGGTTGCGGCGCCTGGGGGGGGAGGGGGTGAATCCCCCACCTGTTCCCAGTACGGCTGCGCTGGCTGATCTCTTCGCTGAAAAGGTGGGGACAATGGAGGCCGTTGGCTTCTTGTCACCTTTGTAGCCTTTGTTTGCTGTTGTGGCGCCTGAGGGAGACTGGCGGTATAGTCTTCCACCTGGTCTTTGTTGGTTCGGCGTCTGTTCGCCCTAACAAGGGCGGGCGGCTTGTTTTTCTTGGAGGCCATCTGTGCTGTTACTTGGCTTTGCTTGAGGCGAGGCTTGGTCTCGGTTGGCTACCCCGCGGAGCGGTGTCCGTTCTCCGTTGGGTCTCTGTTTTCTGTCTGGCTAGGCGAGGTTCACAACACTGACTCACCGTCATCTGATTTATAGGTCAGGTATTGTCAGGTGTGGCGGTGAACTTCACGCTCTGGTGGCATTCAAAAGAACACTCACACACACACACACACACACACACACACACACACACACACACACACACACACACACACACACACACACACACACACACACACACACACACACACACACACACTCACACACTCTCACACACACACACACACACACACACACACACACACACACACACACACACACACACACACACACACACACACACACACACAAACACGCACACACACACACACACTCACTTTGTAAATGATCGGAAACACTTTAGTGTTTACGATCATTCAAAACATGTCCAGTCGCATTTCTTTTGCTCTTCAGTATACCTCGTCCGTCTGAGAAAGAATACGGATGTAAATGAAAGAGGGCTTTGCCAGCAAGAAACATAGATCCTCATGAGCCCAGCATTCTGCAGAGGCTCATGAGGATCTATGTCTCGCGGACGGAGCATTCACGATGAGTGGAAATCTCTGTAAACCTTTGTCACAATCACAATTCAGAATCAGAATTGGTATTAAATTATATTTTCACACTTAGGTGATATTAGACGAGGAGGATGTGGGGGGGTGGGGTGGGGGGGGGGGACCCCAGAGCAATGGCGAAAAATAAAAATAAAAATAACGGGAAACATGACCACATATATTGGGGCGGATATATTATATAAAAAAAAAAACTTGCTTATTGCGATGTGATATATTGAATGTCTTTGACGTCTCCTGCTACATCCCTAACATTCACACGTCGAAACAGCTTAACCCATTCAACCGCAGGGTCTCATTTCCCAAATTTTTGAAGTGTTACCTAACGACTATGTGCCAGCTGCAGGAGATGGATCGACCATGATAATTCAAGAGTAGTGCCAGATGAGCTTGGCGCCTTCAGGCGCCAAGCTCATCTGGCACTACCCTTGAATTATCATGGTCACTCCATCTCTCGCTAAAGGGCGTTGGGGGCCAAATGGGTTAACGATAGTTAGATAGACGCAAGACATCAGCTATCAAATGCCTGTCTTTTATCTGGCAAAAGAGCGATAGGTGCAGTATATCCGGGTCGGTCCGTGGCGCAGTGGTTAAGGCGCCTGCCACCAATGCTAAAGGTGCGATACCGTGTTCCGGCGTCGGACTTTTCTCCTCTAGTGAGTGTCACCGTTAATTCGGGCGAACCGTCGGGGGTTCTTTCTCCGGGTACTCCGGCTCTTCCTCCCCCTCCACTTTGGTACCGGTTTCAGTGAGGCCACTTCAAGTTATAAATTTCAAATACAAGCGATCAAAATTTCAGAAACCTCAGTAGCTGAGCTGACCCTTCGCACCGCGTGAATGTCCTGTGTTTGTCTTGTACTGTGTTTGTCTTCAGAGTGAATGCGTGTGTGTCAACGTGAGCGTGCGTGTTGGGTTCAGTTCAGTCGCGGCGCTTTGAACCCATTCGCCGAATTGGGTAAAGCGCCTATATAATAACCGGTATTATTATTATTATTATTATTATTATTATTATTATTATTATTATTATTATTATTATTATTATTATTATTATTATTATTATTATTATTATTATTATTATATCAAGCTAGGAGTATGAACTCGAAGAAAGGCACGTAGGTCTACAAAGATGTATGGCTTTGACACAACCCTCAAACCTCTCCTTCCGGTACCAGCATTCGCGGTCCGAGAAAGGTTTGCAATTTGTATTTGCGTATCAGTGGACCTCACGCGCTAGCACACATTCCGAGTTCATCTTAACCCTTTGCGTGTCGGTAGCGGTTTTGGTCGCGACAAGAACCGCTACCGACACGCAAAGGGTTAAAACTAAACACCTTATGGAGACCAGGCCGGAGGGTGACCATACAAATTGATAGACCTCCCGATGAGTAGCGCTTGCAGACAAGTGGTATATATTAAAGTAGAATAGAACCTGTTCTGAGGAACTGGTCCTTAAGGCAGGTGCTCCCTCAGAAATGATGGTCTTTAATGACAGGTGATCTCCCAAGCCAGAGCGGTCGCTGAAAACGGGTCCGCTGTACTCAGAGTTTCAGATTTGATTAGTGAACTCGAGTCGCAAGCAGACCGACAGCCTCGCGGAACTGCGAAGGGAGGTCGTCCTCTTGACTGGTCATAAACCAGTGCAGACAACAGTCACGATTGTAGTGAAGTAACTTCAGCTCTTCCCTAGCAAAGCAGTTCGCACCTAAACTGATACGGTAAATCAAGTGATTTCAAGCCACACAATCAAACCCATTGCCCGCTAAACCAGTAAACACAAGACTATTAGGCCGAGTCTGCCGCAGTCGGTCCGCCACGTCCGTGCGCGGGTCGACTGCGGCTGACGTCGGCCGATAG
>BTPG01000002.1:276852166-277050564 GCA_036245525.1 Semisulcospira habei | reverse complement strand
TCAGCGTGCTGATCCTTTTGTTTTTTGTTGAGCAAACCTTTGTTGTTAGGTTTTTATGGTAGTTTGTTTTGTGGTTCATTTTGTATTGTTCAAGAGGATGTACTCTCGCTCACACTATCACTTGGAAAGGCTAGTGGAGAGTGGTGGTGTGTTCTTTTAATGTCGTGTCCTTAGTTTTGATTGTTGATGGGGCAATTCCGTGGTTGTCTGTGGTGTTTCGGGATTCTGTCTATTTGTAGCGCCCGTTGATCATGTCGTAGGCGTACAAAGCTTTGCTGTATCTGCCCTCTTTAAAGTATACGAAGAGGAATTCTAGTTGTTTCCCTTGTCTCTGCAAAGGCCCATGAAGTCGACCCATTCAAAGAATATCGTCAGTAGGGTTCAGTCCATTGGAGAAGATGAATGCGGCTATATAGTAGGGTTCAGTCCATTGGAGAAGATGAATGCGGCTATATAGTAGGGTTCAGTCCATTGGAGAAGATGAATGCGGCTATATAGTAGGGTTCAGTCCATTGGAGAAGATGAATGCGGCTATATAGTAGGGTTCAGTCCATTGGAGAAGATGAATGCGGCTATATAGTTGGGTTCAGTCCATTGGAGAAGATGAATGCGGCTATATAGTAGGGTTCAGTCCATTGGAGAAGATGAATGCGGCTATATAGTAGGGTTCAGTCCATTGGAGAAGATGAATGCGGCTATATAGTAGGGTTCAGTCCATTGGAGAAGATGAATGCGGCTATATCGTAGGGTTCAGTCCATTGGAGAAGATGAATGCGGCTATATCGTAGGGTTCAGTCCATTGGAGAAGATGAATGCGGCTATATCGTAGGGTTCAGTCCATTGGAGAAGATGAATGCGGCTATATAGTAGGGTTCAGTCCATTGGAGAAGATGAATGCGGCTATATAGTAGGGTTCAGTCCATTGGAGAAGATGAATGCGGCTATATAGTAGGGTTCAGTCCATTGGAGAAGATGAATGCGGCTATATAGTAGGGTTCAGTCCATTGGAGAAGATGAATGCGGCTATATAGTAGGGTTCAGTCCATTGGAGAAGATGAATGCGGCTATATAGTAGGGTTCAGTCCATTGGAGAAGATGAATGCGGCTATATAGTAGGGTTCAGTCCATTGGAGAAGATGAATGCGGCTATATAGTAGGGTTCAGTCCATTGGAGAAGATGAATGCGGCTATATAGTAGGGTTCAGTCCATTGGAGAAGATGAATGCGGCTATATAGTAGGGTTCAGTCCATTGGAGAAGATGAATGCGGCTATATAGTAGGGTTCAGTCCATTGGAGAAGATGAATGCGGCTATATAGTTGGGTTCAGTCCATTGGAGAAGATGAATGCGGCTATATCGTAGGGTTCAGTCCATTGGAGAAGATGAATGCGGCTATATAGTAGGGTTCAGTCCATTGGAGAAGATGAATGCGGCTATATAGTAGGGTTCAGTCCATTGGAGAAGATGAATGCGGCTATATCGTAGGGTTCAGTCCATTGGAGAAGATGAATGCGGCTATATAGTAGGGTTCAGTCCATTGGAGAAGATGAATGCGGCTATATAGTAGGGTTCAGTCCATTGGAGAAGATGAATGCGGCTATATAGTAGGGTTCAGTCCATTGGAGAAGATGAATGCGGCTATATAGTAGGGTTCAGTCCATTGGAGAAGATGAATGCGGCTATATAGTAGGGTTCAGTCCATTGGAGAAGATGAATGCGGCTATATAGTTGGGTTCAGTCCATTGGAGAAGATGAATGCGGCTATATAGTTGGGTTCAGTCCATTGGGGAAGATGAATGCGGCTATATAGTTGGGTTCAGTCCATTGGGGAAGATGAATGCGGCTATATAGTAGGGTTCAGTCCATTGGGGAAGATGAATGCGGCTATATAGTAGGGTTCAGTCCATTGGAGAAGATGAATGCGGCTATATAGTAGGGTTCAGTCCATTGGAGAAGATAAATGCGGCTATATAGTAGGGTCAGTCCATTGGAGAAGATGAATGCGGCTATATAGTAGGGTTCAGTCCATTGGAGAAGATGAATGCGGCTATATAGTAGGGTTCAGTCCATTGGAGAAGATGAATGCGGCTATATAGTAGGGTTCAGTCCATTGGAGAAGATGAATGCGGCTATATAGTTGGGTTCAGTCCATTGGAGAAGATGAATGCGGCTATATCGTAGGGTTCAGTCCATTGGAGAAGATGAATGCGGCTATATCGTAGGGTTCAGTCCATTGGAGAAGATGAATGCGGCTATATCGTAGGGTTCAGTCCATTGGAGAAGATGAATGCGGCTATATAGTAGGGTTCAGTCCATTGGAGAAGATGAATGCGGCTATAAAGTAGGTTCAGTCCATTGGAGAAGATGAATGCGGCTATATAGTAGGGTTCAGTCCATTGGAGAAGATGAATGCGGCTATATAGTAGGGTTCAGTCCATTGGAGAAGATGAATGCGGCTATATAGTAGGGTTCAGTCCATTGGAGAAGATGAATGCGGCTATATAGTAGGGTTCAGTCCACTGGAGAAGATGAATGCGGCTATATAGTAGGGTTCAGTCCATTGGACAAGATGAATGCGGCTATATAGTAGGGTTCTTTGAAAGTTATGGGAGGTTTTTTGTCCACTGTATTTTCTTTTTTCCCCCGACCATTTGTGTGCTGGTCCTTAGATTTCTTGGATGTCGCTCCATAGTTCAAAGGTCTGGCGGTTTTTCTGTTTCTGATTCATTCTGTTTTCTTTTCCCCGTTGTTTGGGGGGGGGGGGGGGGACTTTGTATTAGTTGCGGTGTGGCGCGTAGGAATACGATATTTCCAATGCCAGTTGGGTTTCTTATTGGGAGGCCGTTCTGCTTCGTTTAATGTGTCATGAGGCTGTTTCTGTTTGGAGTCGGCGTGCGGCTTTTAATTTGATTGAGCTAGTGGTGCCTCATGTTCTTCTTATTTCTGCTTTTTACCACTGCTAAATTGGTGGAGCTAGTGGTGCAGAAGTCTGTTGTGTTGATGCACTTCGGCCAGTAGCTTTCGTACTTGGGCCGGCGATTTTGACACTTTTCTATTTACCAGCCACTGCTAAGTGGTACAGCTTGTGGCGCAAACGAATGTTGCCATTTTTGGTAAACATGAATACACTTGCGAAGTTTTGACACCACGACAGGTATCTCTCTCTCTCTCTCTCTTGGTCCAAAAGTACTCCGGAGGTCGCCGGAGCGCCGGAGTGGCCCGTTACGTCCCTGCTTTGGAGGGTTGCTAGGTAGACTGAACATTGGTAATCCACCCCATTTTATGCCTTGCGTGTGGTATTACATTCAAAACAAATGCCCTTTCTTTCGTTGCGTCATCCGTTTGTATCATAACGTCACTACTGAGAAACGTTTCTCGGCAACTGCTTGTGAACAACTGTGGTTCTTGGTTTTTTTCATGACACCGTGACACGGCTCTCAGCGACTGCTTGTGAACGAAAGAGCTGTCTACTGCTAACTCTTTTACTCCGGTCATGTCATTTACCAGTAACAGGGTTGGATTTAAACGTTTCAATCACAGTACTTAGAGTAAATGTGTATGTGTGTGCAATATTTACGATAAGAAAGCAAAATCACGGTTTTTAAAAATAAGTTGTGTGTTGATGAAAGATAACGTGTGTGCACTTAACGACTTGGCTGGCACATCCCGGGGTAAAGCTAGAGGCACAAATACATCACTGGGGCCACGACCTGGCTGGCACATCCCGGGGTAAAGCTAGAGGCACAAATACATCACTGGGGCCACGACTTGGCTGGCACATCCCGGGGTAAAGCTAGAGGCACAAATACATCACTGGGGCCACGACGTGGTTCTGTACTTACCCAGTATGCAAAGGTCATTGGCCGACATCCGCCGAAATGGACCCGCGCACAGCCGTGGGAGGACCGGGTCCGCTCAGTGAAGACGACATCGGACTGGTTTTGTTTTGCTTACTGGGTAGGAACTTAGTGTGGCCTTTGTGATAAAGATTCACTCAATGGTTTATTAATGGGTAGTGAAGTATATGTGTCATGTACCAGCTTTATCTGCCTTCATC
Source organism: Semisulcospira habei (assembly GCA_036245525.1). Classification (NCBI taxonomy): domain Eukaryota; kingdom Metazoa; phylum Mollusca; class Gastropoda; family Semisulcospiridae; genus Semisulcospira; species Semisulcospira habei. The sequence continues at coordinate 277,046,507 of BTPG01000002.1, read as the reverse complement.
TTTATTCTGTATATTAGCATTAGATCTACTTAGTTTACGCATGGGTCAAAGCTGCTGCTGTAAATGTCTAAAACACAAAATGTCTTAGTGTGGAACTCGACCTCATTTAGCCCACAACTTGTGAAGTTTCGTTTGCAACGAACGACCTCCAACAACCTGAAATGAAAGCGAACTCACGGGCGGATAACCAGCTTCTTTCCGGAGGGCTCTTGACGATCTATGTGTCTTGCAGATGTTCGGGGACTGTTTTAGTTCAAGGGTGGTGCCAGAATAGCTTGGTGCCGGAGGCACCAAGCTATTCTGGCACCACCCTTGAACTATACGCTAGTACACAAGTTTTTCTGAAGGGGTAAAACAGTCCATCCGCCCCCCCCCCCACACACACACCCTCCACCCCCTTTTCACAGCGCCGCAAAAAAATGGCTGCCTCTTCAGCCGCAACTTCATTTGTGTTTAGATCCAAAAATACAGAAGTAGTCATCCTGTGACTTCACTTAGTCAGATCTTTCGCATCAGTTTTCAATGGTTGTTAAAAACCAATAAAAAAAAGTCTTACATCAAGAGAGTTGGGTACGTCACAGCGCTGTGCCCTTGTCATCTTTGGCAAATCTGACCAGTTGTTACCTATTCTGTGATAACTACAAGTGGTCTATAGACTTTAGTGCACACCTTGGGGGCCAATCACATGTTACCTGCAAGTTTGTCCGAGAGATCTTGCGATGACAATAATCTCTGCAGACTACACCTGATGCTTAGGATGGCAAGGTTACACATAGGATTAGCGCCCCATCAAAGCGTACTTTGTCAGCTTATCAACAGAATCACGCCACTCTTACCTGTGGCAATAATGATATCGCATCTACATGTACAAGCCACACTAATGCACCTAACCCATTCTACCCCAGATACACCACAGCAAGATCTGTGTCCTGCACTAGAGTGCAGTCTTCAGAGGACAACGGTAAAATTTGGGGATTTCGGTGTTGGGGTAGAATGAGTTAACAGACATAGCTTCCTCCCCCAATGTCCATCCCTTCTTCATACCTTTTCCACATTATCCTAGTTTAACTCATTCAGTTGCGTATCAAAAGCTGCGAAAGTGTCTGATAACGTTGCCGGCGGGAACGCTATACGACACTATCGCAGCTATTGATGCGGGGGTTTCTTGAATGAGTTAAAACATAGTCAAGCAAGCGCGATATCAGCTACGCAACAAACTGACCAGTAGCAATCTGCTGCGCAGAATTATTTCACAGATTGTTTTCCCGCACGTTTTGGACCTTTATCAGTGTAAATGTGATGAAGCTCTATGCCCATGCATAGAGTTCACACAGGGGTTTTGTATGGTACGGTCTTGTCAGCGGTTTGTCTTGTGACAAATGTTCCGTGTATGCACGAGGCCAAGTGAAATCATAGGGAAGCGTTTTGTACGGGGTTTTAGCGAGAGTTCAGGCGAACAGATTTGTAGGGAATTCAGTACGGGGCTATACTGTCAGTGTGGACAGACGTGTGTGAGATACCCTAGCCCGTATTCCAAGACTCTGAAACCTAGAATTCAGGTATGTTTTTTATATGTATTATTAACAGCTACTGAGTTAAAGATAGTATGCGTTTGTAAGAGTTAATTCGGTTGTGTAGGGTTGACTGGTTTGGTTCAGTTATGTTGGTCTGGACTTCGTTGAGATAACCGGTGATGTTCCTAGGTAGTTATCTACCGAGATGGATAACTAAAGAATGTGAGGTGTGTATGCCTAAGTCGTTATGAAGGTAGTACGTGGTTGGTTTAAGTGTAGTCTTTTCCAATGCATGAAATAACGTATGGCGAGAGTGTCAGGTTATAGTCTGTTTCAATGTAGTGACAGTTATGGTGGGTTACGAAAGTAGTTCGTGTTATGAAGCACGTGTGTGTGCGAATGAACGTGTGAGTTATTTGTATCAGCCAGGTTACGTAAGGTACCTCATATTATCCAGTGTGTGTGTTTAGCAAGTGTTATGATATTAGAACTTTATTGTACAGAGTTCTTGTGTGGAACGGAGCGACGGACGCCGAGACGTCAGTCAACAGAGGCTACCGCCGAGGGACCTACTGCGAGGTCATTTCATCACCCAGGGAGTGAGCGACATTTGCCGAGACACCCGGGTCATCAGGGACTGCTCTACGGAGCGAGTCAGGAGGACGTCAACGGTACGAGAAACGCGGAAGCGTTCGACGCAAGAACTACACGCCTAGACGTGGAAGGACAGAACGTTGCTGGACAATAACACTAGTGAAACAGGTTGGATTGTGGGAGACCATTACCTAGCCTGGCGTTTACATTGTGTATGTGTGTGAGGGGTTGATGTGCTTGTGGTGAGAAGGGGTGGTGTACATAATCTTTTGAGTGTTTTTTGTTGTTCTATTTATATAAAGGTCCACAGGAGAAAGAGAGCTAGTGTTTGTTATACCGCGTGAATGCGCTCGACTGAGTCAGTGGCGGTGTATGCGTCTGTTGTGCGAGAGTCTGTACGTGCGACTGGGGAGAGTCTGCGTGCGTTACAGTAAATAATAATAATAATAATAATAATAATAATAATAATAATAATAATACCGGTTATTACATAGGCGCTTTTTCCCAATTCAGCGAATGGGCTCAAAGCGCCGCGAACTGAACCCAACACGCACGCTCACGTGACACACACGCATTCACTCTGAAGACAAACACAGTGCAAGACAGACACAGGACATTCACGTGGTGCGAAGGGTCAGCTCAGCTACTGAGGTTTCGGAAATTTTGATCGCTTGTATTTGAAATTTATAAAGTGGCCGGAAACCGGTACCAAAGTGGAGGGGGTGGAAGAAACGAAGTACCCGGAGAAAGAACCCCCGGACACACGCAACGTGCCCATGAGTTTAGGTACATCTACACAATCCCAAGTATCAAGAAAACTGTATTGTCTCGACACTGTTGCTGGTCTGTCGTCATGTTTAGCGAGGTGAGTCCCGAATTAGCTCATTTAGTTCTGACACTGCACTAGAAGATCAACCATGCAATGGCAGTTCGAATGTGGCACCATCATAGGTTGGTTTCCGTTTAAAAAAAAAAAAAAGTGCACGCAGTTAACTGGCCGCGAATGAGTGTTCACTGTAACACGCAATGTAACACAACGTCAGCAGCAGGAGGGCTGCAAGAAGACGTTTTCTTTAGGCACAAGAGGCCTTCCTGGGTCCATCCGCCTTGAGAATACAACATGCAACTTCAATTTCAGTATATGTCTCTTTTTCTGTCTCTGCAGATTGCTGACGCCGGCGAAAGCAGGAACGGCCATCATGACGTCATAAATAAAATCGACGTGATCGAAGATGATGACGACAGAGACTGCCAAGACCCTGTTGGGCGCCTCGTAAATGAACTTCAACACTCGCTCATCGACGCGTGGACAGCACATCGAGCTGTGGGCATTCGTGTGGTACAATGTATCCTCTTGGTGCTTTACTTTACATACTTTGGCTACGCCATGTACCACAGATTCGGAGACGAGGGATCTGTGCGACTGTTATTGGGGACAATATTGGGAGTGGTGATTTTGAGCGTAAACCTGACTTCAGAGCACGTTTCTTCTGTCGCCTCTCGCTGCTATTCCGCTATCATCAGAGGAAACGACAAACAGTTTCGGAAAATAATTCGTTGGTGAGTATGGCGGAAAACAACAACAAAAGAAACAAAGAACAAACATGCAAGGATCAAGGATAAAAAAAAGGAAAAAAATACAGGAATGAAAATAAAGGAAAAAAATCAATTATGTACGAAAACGTTATTAACAGTCACGCAAACCGATACAGCCTAGAACACAATGAGGACAAGATCACATTACGTGACAGCGCGTGCGTACGCAACAGCAGAACGCCAGCACTCATGCATTCAGTCCCTCCTCTACACTACCAAACACAGTCATCCATGCATACCGTGCAATCAACCCCTGACTCTGCTGTCGACCCTTAACTACCAGTGGTCGCGGACTGTGTGTCTGAAATCTTTGTCGGCTCAACGATCAAGATCTCCAGCAGTCAATGGAAAAGGGACACAAAGGGACTTCAGCAAGAGGCATAGATCCTCATGAGCCCCCGCAACTGCGGGGGCTCATGAGGATCTATGCCTCTTGCGGTTGGGTAGTGTTCAATTTTTTCTCGGCAATGAAGGGGTTAAGCACGCGCAGTATAGGGCTCGGGAAGTTCTCCGCGTTGCCTAGCAGCGTCGGCGCGTCAGCCACCATCTTAAGAGGATACCATAGTCATCGTATAGTAGCGAAATAGCGTTTCAAATAGCGTTTTTCTTCATTTTTCTTCCTCTTTGGAAACAAACAAAAACAGATTTTGGTGAGCGGTTTCCTACAGTGATGGCAAGACTTGCTGTTATTGCTTATTGTACGTCAGGACTTTTCTGACATTACAAACCATGACCATGAACAATACACTATTTTCAAGTGGTAATTTCACATAACATTGCTTGTTTTCTTGTGTTTTTCCTTTAGGTCGCTGTACGTATTAAGTACTGTTACCATGGTGACTCTTCTGATTGTCCTGGTTGCTGTGCGAACACCCGGGAATCTCGTCTCCCTGGCTGGGCTGGCCGCCTTCGTCATACTTGCCTACGTCACGTCCCTCCATCCTGCTAAAGTAAGGTCCCTTTTGCTGTGCATGGTCAGAAATTAAAATGAATCGGACAAGGCAGTGAAAGAAAGCGGGGGAAATCACGCTATTAAAACAAAAAACAAAAAACAACTGCTATGCTGTCAGGAAGTTGTGATGGTCGTTGATATTAACTCATTGTACCCCAAGATCGAAATCCCCAAATTTTGCCGTCGTCCTCTGAACGGACTGCAGTGCAGTGCAGGACACAGATCGACCATGATAGTTCAAGGGTGATGCCAGAATAGCTTGGCGCCCAAGCTATTCTGGCATCACCCTTGAACTATAATGGTCGGTCCATATATTGCTGTGGTGGGTCTGGGGTAGAATGAGTTAAACATTACAGGGGTTCAGTCTAAACTAGTCACACACAAATCAAGGAATATCTACCGTTTTGCATGCAGTTTTTTTTTAAAAATCACTTATTGCGATTTCCATATGCGTAAACGTCAATCAATCAAGCTGTACAGCCGTCTCATCAGGTAGTCTGGGTGTACTGAGAAAGCAGGAGTTCCACAAAGTGCGTCTCATCAGCGACACTGGGCAGCATGGCGGGTAAAGGGGGAGACAAAAAGTGCGTGGCAGGTAAATGGGGAGACAAAATGAGGCAACATATGGCGCTCGAGCACAATCACCGAAACATTTATTCATTTTTAACAAAAATGGCAAGGTGTAATAATAAGATACCAATGTGTAGAAGGCCATCGGGCCGACGTCGACCGCCATTGGCCGTGCACAGCCGTGCGTGGGCCAACGGGCGGCCAATGTCGGCCCGACGGCCTTTGCGCACTGGGGTCGAGTCTTTAGCCATGAGGAATGCCCACTTTCATCCGTTACAAGCAACGATACCTTCCCAGAACAGCATTGCATGAGTTTGGTCTCTGAGTAATTCACATTTTCCCCAATAGTTTCTTGACTAGATGTGTGATGGTGTGTGATTTTGGGCCTTACGTTTGGAAACCTGAATATCTAAAATCGCAGACCAGTTGTGCAGGCAGACGTCTTTTTTTTTTTTTTTTTTTTTTTGTTATCGTTATAAGATACAGATTCGTTGATTCATTGATCGATCCATTGGCTCTGCAGAAGGTCGAGACGTGTCCCAGGTAATTGCGTTTTTGTTTTGTTTTGTTTGACGTCCCACTACCGCCGTCACTGTTCAAAGATACACTTCTGTAACAGATGGTTACGAAACGCTGCACACAGGTCTAGCTATGGTTCATTTAGACGCAGGACAATCCAGTCCAGCACAAGTCGTATTTATATCAAGTAACCTGTCAATGACCCCACTCCGTTCTATAAATACAACGCTTTCAGTACCAGAAACAGCTAATAATAGATTGACACGCCAACGGCTGTGCAGAATAAAGAAGTGCGATTACGCGTGTGCGTTTGCTGCGTGTGCCAACAGCTGTTAACCCGTATCATTCGGAATACACCAGTGTGTGAAATAAGTTTAACGAAAATCGTTCAAGGGTAGTGCCAGAATAGCTTGGCGCCTCTAGGCGCGAAGCTATTCTGGCACCACCCTTGAACTAAAGCCATTGGTCTCTATCCTTATCTGTAAGTACTATAATGTAGCTTGCGTATGGCAGTGTACAAATATGAAGCTTTTAGCCTCAGTATGACATGAGTTAACTCATTCTACCCCAGCAAGATAAGGATCAACCATGATAGTTCATGGGTGATGCCAGAATAGCTTGGCGCCTATGGGCGCCAAGCTATTCTGGCATCACCCTTGAACTATCATGGTCGATCTGTGTCCTGCACTAGAGTGCAGTCTTCAGAGGACAGCGGCAAAATTTGGGGATTTTGGTGTTCGGGTCGAATGAGTTAACTAAATTACATTCACCAAACAAGGATACTGCAGTAATTATGTATATCTGAATCCCAAATGTCAAGTTTACGTGGTTGTATTTGACATTGTTTTGCAGCAATATTTTCACCACACTCAGGACTTTCTGCGTATGGCAGTGTACAAATTTGAAGCTGTTAGCCCTCAGTATGATAGGGGTTCAGGTTCATGAGGCGTGTCGACAAGGCATAACGAACACAAATGGCGCTGAAGCGTGTCTTCAAAGTTACGCTCAATGGTACTTTAACCCCTTGCACTTGCAGCCATCGGTATGGTTAACCCCTTCAATGCCGAGAAAAGGCAAACACTACACAGCTGCAAGAGGCAAAGGCACCACAGTTCCTGGGTTCATAAAGATCTCTGCCTCTTGCGGGCTGGTTAAAAAAAAAGAAAGAAGCTAATTACGTGCACGAATAGGGTTGTTCGGCGTTTAGTGTAGACCGTTCAGCGCCAGTTAACTCATTCAGCCCGACGGCCGTATTTCCCAAATTTTAATTTTGGAGGTATCATCTAATGACTCTGCACCAGTTGCAGGAGATGGATCGACCCTGACCATTCAAGGGCAGTGCCAGATTAGCTTGGCGCCGACAGGCGCCAAGCTAATCTGACACTGCCCTTGAATGATCATGGTCGACCCATCTCCTGCTGTAGTGCGTCAGGGCTCAATGGGTTTCAACTATAACAAAAAAAAAAAAAGAAGAAAAAAAAAAAGAAGAAAGAACTAGCTGTCCCTGGAACATGGATTCGAAGTGCTGTCAGCAAGCTAATCTGGCACTGCCCTTGAATTATCATGGTCGATCCATCTCCTGCAACTGGTGCATAGTCATTAGACGACGCCTCCAAAATGGGGGAAATACGTGCGTCGGGCTGAATGAGTTAATTACATTAAAAAAAACAACACCACCTAGCTGTCCCATAAACATGGATTCGAAATGCTGTCAGCAAAAGGCATAGATCATGGGAGAGCCACCGCAACTGTGTGGGCTCATGAGGATCTATGCCTCTTGTGGTTGGGTGGTGCTCACATTATTTTTGTCGGCACATGAAGGGGTGGTATGGGCATGTCACGCGCTCAGCAGGGCTTGCCAAAACAATCCTGCAAGGCTCTGTGCAAGGAGGACGAAGGAGAGGAAGACAGAGGAAAAGATGGGAGGACAATATCTCAGAGTGGACAGGACTGAAGCTGGGCGATACGCTGAGAATAGCAGAGAACAGAGAGGAATGGAGGGAGCTGGTTGCCAAGTCATCAGTGGTGCCCCAACGGTCGGCAAGACTACGGGAGATAGATAGATAGATAGATAGATAGATAGATAGATAGATAGATAGATAGAAGGGGTTTAGAGAGATTTGAGAAACACAGCTTGCGATCATTGGCAAGGGAAGGGGTCACCCCCTTCAGTCCTGACGCCCTACAGCAGGAGATGGGTCGACCATGATAATTGAAGGGTAGTGCCTGTCGGCGCCAAGCTAATCTGGCACTGCCCTTGAATTATCATGGTCGATCCATCTCCTGCAACTGGTGCATAGTCATTAGATGGCGCCTCCAAAATTTGGGAAATACGGCCGTCAGGCTGAAGGAGTTAACAGTACCAGTAGCTGCATGCACAAGGGGGTTAAATCTGATTTTTGTTTTCTCCAGGTCAACTGGCACCCAGTGTTCTGGGGTATCAGCCTTCAGTTTTACTTCGCTGTCATTATTTTGAGGACCGAGTGGGGGTTCAACGCCTTCAAGTGGCTGGGAGACAGGATGTCTGAATTTCTCCACTACTCGCAAGAGGGAGCCGTCTTTGTTTTCGGGGACAAGTTTTCCGTGCATTTCTTCGCGTTTGCTGTGAGTTGTGTCTTTAGCTTGGGTCCATGAGGCTGTTGAGGTCAAAGCGATAAGTGGAAATCGCGTGGGATATCTAATGGTGGCTTACCTCGGCAGGTCGCTTAAGTTGACCGGTGGCTTACAAATGGAACTATTGGGGCGTGTTTATTTGGGTTCAGTATATCATGCAAGGCACTGTGCAAGAAGACAGAGGAAAAGATGGGAGGACAATATTTCAGAGTGGACAGGACTGAAGCTGGGCGATACGCTGAGAATGGCAGAGAGGAATGGAGGGAGCTGGTTGCCAAGTCATCAGTGGTGCCCCAACGGTCGGCAAGACTACGGGATATAGATAAATAGATAGATTAGATAGATTAGATAGATTAGATAGATTAGATAGATTAGATAGATTAGATAGATTAGATAGATATCCAAAAACGTCAGATGTACTTTTGGTAGTTGTCATCACTTATGATTCGGCAGCAGTTTTTAATACCTGACTGGGCACTTCTAGTCCCCTTTGCCGCTTCACACAGGTGGAAAAGTTAAGTGAGGTAAACCTGCTAACATACTCTACACTCTGAGGTGAACAAGAGATATAGCGGGGGAGGCGGCACCCAAAAAACACAAAAATCAAACAAACAAACAAGCAAACAAACAAACAAGCAAACAAACAAACAATCAAACAAATAATTATAAACCCAAAATGTGTTATTCGTGGTCGATATATATATAATAATGGTTTATGTGACGTCGAGTCTACATGTACGATATATATAATAATGGTTTATGTGACGTCGAGTCTACATGTACGATATATATAATAATGGTTTATGTGACGTCGAGTCTACATGTACGATATATATAATAATGGTTTATGTGACGTCGAGTTTACATCTACTTATCCACACTGGATGTCTCGATTCGCTGTGGTGCGTGGCCCAATGCGCGAAAGGCCATCGGGACGACGTCGGCCGCCGTTGGCCCGCGCACCATCGGCGGCCGACATCGGCCCGATGGCCTTTTGCGCATTGGGTAGCCTCAGTCTGACCTTGAGCTGATCTTGAATTCAGCCCTTCAACCCGCCCTGTCTTCCTCTTACAGATCATGCCAATGGTTGTGTTCTTCAGCTCAGTGACGTCTGTTCTATATTACCTGGGCGTCCTTCAGGCCATTGTCAACGTCATTGGCCGCGTTCTGGCCGCTTGTCTGGGAACTACCCCAGCCGAGAGTCTTGTGGCGGCCGCAAACATCTTCATGGGCATGGTACGTTGACTGTCTTCATGCTTGTAAGAGAGGTATAGATTCACAGGCAGATTGCCAAGGCTCGTGAGGATCATTGCCTCTCGCTAGCTTAACCCTATTAAATCCACGGCCGCATTGCCCAAATTTTGCAAGTGGCGCCTAACGATTATGTACCAGCAGCAGGCGATGATGGATGGACCATGATAATTCAAGGGTTGTGTCAGATTAGCTCGGCGCGTGATGGCACCTAACGACTAACGGCAGGGCTCCTCATGACGATCTGTACCTCTTGCTATTGAGTGGTGTTCCCTTTTCTCACGATCTGTACCTCTTGCTATTGAGTGGTGTTCCCTTTTCTCACGATCTGTACCTCTTGCTATTGAGTGGTGTTCCATTTTCTCACGATCTGTACCTCTTGCTATTGAGTGGTGTTCCATTTTCTCACGATCTGTACCTCTTGCTATTGAGTGGTGTTCCCTTTTCTCACGATCTGTACCTCTTGCTATTGAGTGGTGTTCCATTTTCTCACGATCTGTACCTCTTGCTATTGAGTGGTGTTCCACTTTCTCACGATCTGTACCTCTTGCTATTGAGTGGTGTTCCATTTTCTCACGATCTGTACCTCTTGTTATTGAGTGGTGTTCCATTTTCTCACGATCTGTACCTCTTGCTATTGAGTGGTGTTCCATTTTCTCACGATCTGTACCTCTTGTTATTGAGTGGTGTTCCATTTTCTCACGATCTGTACCTCTTGCTATTGAGTGGTGTTCCATTTTCTCACGATCTGTACCTCTTGCTATTGAGTGGTGTTCCATTTTCTCACGATCTGTACCTCTTGCTATTGAGTGGTGTTCCACTTTCTCACGATCTGTACCTCTTGCTATTGAGTGGTGTTCCATTTTCTCACGATCTGTACCTCTTGCTATTGAGTGGTGTTCCACTTTCTCACGATCTGTACCTCTTGCTATTGAGTGGTGTTCCATTTTCTCACGATCTGTACCTCTTGCTATTGAGTGGTGTTCCATTTTCTCGGCAGCGAAAGGGTTAAAAGCCACATGTTTAAACAAGACACAAAGAATAGTCGAGTAGGGTAATGCATGCTGTGTGTGTTTTACCCAGACTGACACGAAGAATAGTCGAGTAGGGTAATGCATGCTGTGTGTGTTTTACCCCAGACTGACACGAAGAATAGTCGAGTAGGGTAATGCATGCTGTGTGTGTTTTACCCCAGACTGACACGAAGAATAGTCGAGTAGGGTAATGCATGCTGTGTGTGTTTTACCCCAGAAGACACGAAGAATAGTCGAGTAGGGTAATGCTTGCTGTGTGTGTTTTGCCCCAGACTGACTCTCCGCTGTTGGTACGTCCGTTTGTGCCGAGGATGACCATGTCCGAGCTGCACGCTGTCATGACGGGAGGGTTTGCCACTATCGCTGGCTCAGTCTTCGGGGCCTACGTCGGTTTCGGGGTGAGATATATATATGCCCAATGCGCAAAAGGCCATGGGGCCGGCCTCGGCCGCCGTTGGTCCGCGCACGGCCGTGCGCGGACCAGCGGCGTCCGAGGTCGGCCCAATGAATACTGACTTCCCGTTAAGGTAAATAACGCAAATCCCTTGAAGGCTAACCGGCTCGTGGCACAATGTCAGCCAGAATAGAAAAGAGAGAGTGAAGAAGAAAAACTATTTGTGTTTGGCAGATTGTGAAAAGAAAAGCCCATGGTGTTAATCAATCAAGAGAGGTTTTATCGGTCGGTGTGAGCACGAGTGATTTATTTTGCGTAAGGGGAGATCCGGCATTATTAAATGTATTTGTGCAACTGACGACTCTTATTACTTTGAATCGACATGTACATATTTTTCCTTTCGAAACGGTGAGGTGTCACATGCCTTGCACGCCACTGATCAACGCGGCAAATCAGGGTAAACAACCAGTGTGGGCCGGGGTCATAAATCATGTAGGTTTCCCCGCCCCGAGGTCCTAGAGCAGTGGTTTTCCATCTATTAGGGGACGTCCCGCTGTCCTTACTAACCAGTCATCGCAAGGTTTACATTTTATGTACCGGTAGAACTGTATTAGCTGATTTCCCACTGTGCTGATCGCCCAATTGCAGCACTTTTACGTTTTATGATGGCAGATTATTAGCCGATATCCCGCGCTGTTCATCAACCACAAACAGCGCGTTTTACATTTTGCGTTTCCGCTATATTAGCTGACATCCCAATTCAAGTTGTTCCGCAGTCAATAACAGCTTGTTTTACATTTTATTTCAGTGCATCCCTTTGCGCATCGACCAATAACAATACGTTTTACATTCTATTTAAATATATCATCCGGCCGCTCTGCCGGTTCACTAAGCAATCAACGCATGTTTTACATTTTATGCTAGCGCTGTTAGTTGATAGCCCACTTCAACCATCAACCAATAACAACGCGTTGTAGGTGTTATTCCAATGTCCCGCTCTGTTCATGGACCAATCACATTTCAAGTGCCTATTTTGTTTCAGGTTCCAGCCAATCACCTGCTAGCTGCGTCTGTCATGTCGGCTCCAGCTGCTCTTGCCATTTCCAAGATCACGTACCCGGAGACGGAGAAAAGGCAGATCAGTAATGAAGAATACGGCAAGATGGAGAAAGCGTGAGTGCAAGAGATTGATGGACCGTGATCGTTTTCATTCCAAATCTATGTATGAGTCTCATTCCCAGTGCGCAAAAGATCATCGTGCCCGCATTGGACGCCGTTGACCCGGAACATTTTGCGCATTGTGTCACCGCCATATCAGGTCATAGTACACATAGTACACATAGTACACACCGTACACCAGTACACATAGTACACACAGTACACATAGTACACACAGTACACATGGTACACATAATACACATGGTACACACAGTACACATAGTACACATAGTACACATAGTGCATATAGTACACATACTACACATAGTACACATAGTACACGTAGTACACATAGTACACATAGTACACATAGTACACATAGTACACATTCCAATTCGTTAGGACAGACAGTAAGGTGTTTTGAAAAAAAATCTTCTGCCTTCTTTGGAATTTTGTACTGGGGCAGTATGTTGAAATTTGCTTGAAATTTTTTGATAATGATTCAATGATTCAATGAAGCTTTATTTATCAACGGTTGAGGCATTGACATCGTCACAGACATAGCCATTTTCAAACCTGCCGTTGCTACAAAACTACGAGACAAAAATAATACACAAACTTAGTATATAAACTGCACATGATAGATGAGAAGAGACATGTATAGTGCTTTTATTCACACCGGCCTTGGCTTAACCCTTATCATTCGGAATACACCAGTGCGTGAAATAAGTTTGACTAAAATAGTTCTAGGGTAGTGCCAGAATAGCTTGGCGCCTCTAGGCGCCAAGTTATTCTGGCACTACAATAGAACTAAAGCCATTGCTCTGTGTCCCCTCCATCATTCCCCTGCTCAAGCTCCTTCACTGGCTTCCCATCCCCCAACGCATTCGATACAAGATTCTGTCTCTCTGCTACAAATCCCTGAACATCTGCGCTCCCGCCTATCTCTCAAACTTACTTCACCCCTACACTCCTCCCCGCTCCCTCCGCTCCGTCTCCGAACCTCTCGGCCTACACACCCCCCGCACCAAACTCAGCACTTTCGGCCCCCGCTCCTTCTCAGTATACGGGCCATCCACCTGGAACACTCTCCCACTCTCTCTCCGTCAGAAACACTCTCTCTCCTCCTTCCAGTCTGCCCTCAAAACTCACCTCTTTCAACAGTTCTAGCACTATACCACCACACTCCCCAACCTAAGCAGACTGTCGTAATGTATTTCACTATTGAGATGGGGCGGTCCGTGGCGCAGTAGTTAAGGCGCCTGCCACCAATTCCAAAGGTGAGCGGTTCCATACCGGGTTCCGGCGTTGGACTTTTCTCCTCTGGTAAGTCACCGTTAATTCGGGCGGACCGTCGGGGGTTCTTTCTCCGGGTACTCCGGTTCTTCCACCCCCCACACTTTGGTACCGGTCTCAGGCCACTTTACAAAATTTCAAATACAAGCGATAAAAAAATCTCTGTAACTTCAGTAGCTGACTGGCCCTTCGTTTGTCTTGTACTATGTTTGTCTTAAATGGCGTAAATCCGCGTCTGTTTCGTGAGTGTGTGTGTTGGGTTTCAGGCGCGGCGCTTTGAGTCGATTTCCCCAAAATTGAGAAAAAGCGCCTATATAATAACGGTATTATTATTATTATTATTAATTTTTGTGGTACGTGAGTCGTTGTCTAAAGCGTGCGCATGCGTGCGCGAGTTGTGTTTTTTTTTTTTTTTGTGCATAGCAAATTAACCCTTATCATTCGGTTAAGCTCATTCGGTTCACCAGTGCGTGAAATAAGTTTGACTAAAATAGTTCTTGGGTAGTGCCAGAATAGCTTGGCGCCTCTAGGCGCCAAGCTATTCTGGCACCACTCTTGAACAAAAGCCATTGGTCTATATCCTTATCTGTAAGTACTATAATGCAGCTTGCATATGGCAGTGTACAGATTTGAAGCTTTTAGCCTCAGTATTATATGGGTTACATGGGCAGCAAGTGGAAGGTAGTGTTATTAGGGGATTTAAAATTTAGGTGATGATTGGGACAGACTAAGGCTGGGGAATTTTAACAGATGGAACTGTAGGGAAGTACAATTGCGGTCCGAGGTTTGTCAAGAGGCTGCAGACGCAGGGCTCATTAGGTTCGAGGATTGAAACAGAAGACGTATAGATCGTGATAGCGCACGGACAGTGGCTGATTTTTCCTAATTTTGCACATGTGGAGGTCAATCATCCCTCCACCGGGCTCTTCCCTTGCGGGACTTGACGTCCTCCATATCATGAGATTTAACCCATTCAACACCACGGCCGTTTTCCATAAATTCTGGAGGTGCCACCTAACGGCAATGTACCAGTTGCAGGAGATGGCTCGACCATGATAATTCAAGGGTGCCTGATGGCGCCAAGCTGATCTGGCGCTACCCTTGAATTATCATGGTCGATCCGCCGTCTCCTGATGTAGGGTCTCGGGGATGAAAGTGTTAAAAACTGACGTGAGTTGATTGGCTGTGAAGTGATGAAAGACGCTAAGAGTTGATTGGCTGTGAAGTGATGAAAGACGCTAAGAGTTGATTGGCTGTGAAGTGATGAAAGACGCTAAGAGTTGATTGGCTGTGAAGTGATGAAAGACGCTAAGAGGTGATTGGCTGTGAAGTGATGAAAGACGCTAAGAGTTGATTGGCTGTGAAGTGATGAAAGACGCTAAGAGTTGATTGGCTGTGAAGTGATGAAAGACGCTAAGAGTTGATTGGCTGTGAAGTGATGAAAGACGCTAAGAGTTGATTGGCTGTGAAGTGATGAAAGACGCTAAGAGTTGATTGGGCTGTGAAGTGATGAAAGACGCTAAGAGGTGATTGGGCTGTGAAGTGATGAAAGACGCTAAGAGGTGATTGGCTGTGAAGTGATGAAAGACGCTAAGAGGTGATTGGCTGTGAAGTGATGAAAGACGCTAAGAGGTGATTGGCTGTGAAGTGATGAAAGACGCTAAGAGGTGATTGGCTGTGAAGTGATGAAAGACGCTAAGAGGTGATTGGCTGTGACGTGATGAAAGACGCTAAGAGGTGATTGGCTGTGAAGTGATGAAAGACGCTAAGAGGTGATTGGCTGTGAAGTGATGAAAGACGCTAAGAGGTGATTGGCTGTGAAGTGATGAAAGACGCTAAGAGGTGATTGGCTGTGAAGTGATGAAAGACGATAAGAGGTGATTGGCTGTGAAGTGACGAAAGACGCTAAGAGTGGATTGGCTGTGAAGTGATGAAAGACGCTAAGAGGTGATTGGCTGTGAAGTGATGAAAGACGCTAAGAGTGGATTGGCTGTGAAGTGATGAAAGACGCTAAGCTCAAAGCGTTTTCTGTGATGTTTTGCTTGTCCTTGTTTTCTTTCCAACAGAGAGGAGCGGAATGTGATAGAAGCGGCGAGTGCGGGGGCCACGTGGTCTATTACACTGGTCGGGTATATACTGGCCAACGTCATCGCCTTTCTTTCCATCCTCAAGTTCATCAACCAGACACTCAACTGGTTCGGCGAAAGGGCCGGCGTGACAGGGCTCAGTTTTGAGGTATTGGTGAAATATTGGTTATGGTCCAGAAATCTAAATTTGATTTACAGCGAAGTAAGTCATAGTTAGATTCCGATTCCCCTATGCTCTATCTCTGTCTCTCGCTCCCCCCTCCCCCCTCCCCAACCCCTCAATGGTCTCACACTATGGTTATGGTCGCGAGGCAGGGCTCAGTTTTGAGATGTTGATGAAATATTCGTTATGGTCCAGAAATCTAAACTTGATTTACATCGTAGTAACTCATAGTTAGATTCCGATTCCTCTCTCTCTCTCTCTCTGACACCAGTCAAACGTCCTTCTGTTTGGTGACAATAAGGGAATGATTATGTTCAAGGCATTAAACGATAAGCTAACCCGATATATCACAACGCATTTACGACTTTGGTATCAGTTTCAGCCCACTTTATCAAATTTCAAATACAAACGATTTCGAATTTCCAAAAACTACAGTAGCTCCAGGGCCGGACCTGGGAAAAGTCGATGGGGGGGTTACAGATTCAGTATAAAGCGAAGGCGCGAAGCGCCGAGCCTTCTAGGGGGGTCCGGGGGCATGCCCCCCCGGAATTTTTTTTTTTTTTTCAATGATGCAAAATGGTGCAATCTGGTGCAATCTGAGCCTTGAAAAAGCCATTTGTGATGGTCTGGGGACTTTGAGCTTTTTGAACAATCGAACTGACAAACTCTGGGGTACAAAAATTATCACCTGCCCCTCCCTTAAAAAAAAACACCCACACCCACACCCACACACACACACACACACACACACACACACAAACATTTATTTATCAACAGAGATGTTTTGTATACTATTATTATTCACTACTTTTCGTTGATCGTTAACGGTATAAAGCTTTACCTTGTAGTTTATGAACATCAGGGCCCTGCTTTCACTTCAGTTCAGTCTTGCTGCACTAGGTTCCTCGGCATTAGTACCATTTGTGAATTGTATCTTCTGGCAAAACAGTTCACTGCCTCTTTGAAGTCAATATCAACATCCCTGTGCACTTTCAGTAAAGCAAGCGCATTGAGTCTCTGTTGCCCCATTGTAGAGCGCAGGTAGTTTTTCAGGTTGCGCAACTGACTGTTTGAACGCTCACACTCGGCAGTAGTGACAGGCAGGGTGCAAAGGTTCTTTAGCATGATGAACAGGTTGGGATAAAAATCCCTGTCACAGTGTTTCAGTGCTTCTGATGCCGTGGATGGGATGATAGCTGTCGCATTCTCAGCAGCACTTCGCCATTTGCAAACCCATCGTTGGTATTCTGCATCAAGGGTAGCGTTGTCTGGTAGGTCAGACTCCCACAACATTGCCAGTGTCTTCACCCCTTCTGGAACCTGCATGAAACCATCCTGGTTGTCTATTAAAGTGCTTGGCACCAGACAGAGACCATCAACTGCTAGGTCAGCATTTTTGAACCTCGAGTCCAATTCGGTTGACAGGTGTTCCAAGAAAGGAATGGCAATGCTAATCTTGAAATATTCTTCTGGAGTGGCCGCAGGTTGGTTGTCACGGAGAGTCTGGCGGGATGCTTGACGAGGAACAACAACATCAGTTGTCAAAGCATTTGCCATTTTGCTGACTTCACCAAACCAGGCAACGAACGCTGTGTCGACATCTCTTCTAATAGAAGACATGCAGTTACTGACCTCTTTGATTTCCCTGTAGGCATCGACAACATCTTTTGTTCTTTTCTGGAGCTTCACTGTCAAGGGTTTTAAGTAACGCAAACAATTGCGGACGACAACGAATGCAACGAGGAAAACACTGCTGCTCAAGGTGTGGAGAAAGCCAGTTGCCTTGGTCAATGTCTCACTGTCCCAATTGTCACTGTCTTCACACATTTGTCCCAAACAGTCGTGAACAACCAGGAAGAGAGATGTGTAAACCTCCAGTGCTTCATGTTTTTCTACCCATCTTGTTCTGCACAGATCAACAAGCTTTGTCTTTGTCGTGTCAGGCTGAGATGCTTCGATGGTATCTTCAAGTTTTCGTTGTCTCTTTGGAGAGTTTGAGA
This sequence comes from Semisulcospira habei, assembly GCA_036245525.1. Taxonomy (NCBI): domain Eukaryota; kingdom Metazoa; phylum Mollusca; class Gastropoda; family Semisulcospiridae; genus Semisulcospira; species Semisulcospira habei. The sequence goes on along the minus strand of BTPG01000002.1, from coordinate 277,028,766 downwards.
AAAACAGTGACAGTTCCCTCAGTGCTCCCATCATGTTCTTCACTGCAGGCAAGCCGCATGCTTTTACAATGCAGAGACTCAAGCTATGGGAAGCACAGTGAAAGTACAGTGCTTTGTTGTTCCTTGCTTGAAAACGTGCCTGCACTCCTTTAAACTTTCCTGCCATGTTTGCGGCCCCGTCATAACCTTGTCCTCTAACATTGTTGAAATCAAGCCCCCACAAGCCCAGACACTCAACAATCTTGTTGTAAAGTGTTTCACCTGTGGTATCTCTGCACTGGACAAAAGCCAGGAACTCTTCACGAACTTTCAGACTTCCATCGACGAATCTCAATATAATTGAAAGTTGTTCCCAGTTTGAGCTGTCTGTGACTTCGTCAGCAAGCACGGTAAACTGTTTTGCTGCAATAATTTCTGCAAGAATCTTGTTGCGGATCTGATCACCAAGAACCTCTATCAGTCTGTTTTGTGTACTTTTTGAAATGTATGTGGCCTTCTTATCGCATGTATCTAGATGTTTCCGGAGAGTTTCATCTCCTGCATTGATGCACAGATTCAAAAGGGCATTGAAATTGCTTCTGTTCTCACTCTGAAGAATGCCATCATCACAGTTGCCCCTCAGAGCTAACCCCTGTCTTCCACACACTTCAACAATCCTGAAGAGGCTTGTCAGAACTTGTCGATTTGCAGCGATGTTTTCTGCATTTTTCTGATTGATTTCACTGGCGATGCTCTGCTCTGGTTTATCCATGATTGTCAAAAACTGCTCTCCATTTGCCATTGCATCTTTGTGGTATTGTAATAACGAGTGCTTTTTGATCTGATCACAGGCTTTATTCCAGTTCTTGCATGGCGTCTTCACAAACTTGCCCAGGTTTTCAGTAGACTTTGCAAATAATAGGCAATACTTGCAGTAAGCCCCATCCTCGAAAGGAGAATACACAAGCCAGGAGTACTTTTGCAACCACTCATGCTGAAATTTTCGGTTCTTGTTGTTTATCACTGTTGTTGGAAACTGAAAACCAGGTGATGGTCTCCAGTGTTGCCTTAGAAGATGCTCCTTGTCACGGCTTGACAGTGAAACGACTCGCGTGTGTTTCTTGAAAACTTCACCAAAATCGATATTTTTGTTGCTGGTGATCTGAGAGGAGAAATCTGAAGAGTCAGAAAGCAGGCTCACATCAGGCTGGTTGGTCATTGGCATGGCAGAGGATTCAGAAAGCAGGCCCCCGGCAGGCTGATCAATGCTTGAGGAGGAGTCTGAAATACAAATAAAAGTTGGGTCTATGAGAAGTCTGAAATACTAAAACGATTGTGTGTGTACCTGTGAGAGAGAGAGAGAGAGAGAGAGAGAGAGAGAGAGAGAGAGAGAGAGAGAGAGAGAGAGAGAGAGAGAGAGAGAGAGAGAGAGAGAGAGAGAACAATGAACAATGAACAATGAACCTTTATTTTCCAACGGTAGAAGTTATTGGTAACAGGACCAGTTTTCAAACTTGCCGTTGCTACTCTACATAAGTGACATAGACATGTAAACATACACATACCACACACTGCTGCATGCACTGCTGCATTCGCTTACGCACGCACCACGCACATACACACACACATACCCACACACGCACTCAGGTACGCACGCATGCACATCACAACTCGCGCATGCACGCACGCACACACACACACACTCATGTACACCGCAATTCAGTACGCATGCACACACGCACGAACACTCACACACACACACACACACACACACACACACACACTTACACACGCACGCACTCAGGCACATACGCACAAAAACAAACACACGCTCTCGGACACGCACTCCAGACACTCCTACCCGCATACGCGTACGCACAAAAATATAAAATGAGTAAAAATACAAAGTAAAGCAATAAACAAAGAATCATTAAGTACATTAAAGTTCATACAGCAAGGGCAAATATGTATGCAGGTGCTATCTCCCCCCCCCCCCCTCTCTCTCTCTCTCTCACGCCGACACACACACACACATACACACACACACAGCATGCACGCACGCGCACACACACACACACACACACACACACACACACACACACACACACACACACACACACACACACACACACACACAGAGTCACACATACTGAGAGAGAGAGAGAGAGAGAGAGAGAGAGAGAGAGAGATCAGAGAGAGAGAGAGAGGGAGAGAGAGAGAGAGAGAGAGAGAGAGAGAGAGAGAGAGAGAGAGAGAGAGAGAGAGAGAGAGAGAGAGACCTGCAACAAGATAATTACATTTAAAGCATATATATGTCTTCGTTTACACACTTCAGTCAAGCTTAGATATATATTTATGATCTGAAATAACAGCTTTTCTTTTTAGACCCCTCCCCCCAAATGATGGACAAAATCTTTGCTACCTTATGACTCGTAGAGTCTTCTTAGGCTAATGATAGCCAATGGAACACACCAGTCATTTTGTTTAATATTAATTATTAAATTGAAACACTCAATCACGTATCAATTTCAGGTTGTATTTAATTTAATTTTTTTTTTTGAGAGGGGGGGGGGGGGGGGGCGGGGCAGTAAATTACTCACCAACACTGCTTTTACTTGTTCCCATGTCACTGTTTCGAACTCCACTGCCAGTGGTCTCACTTTGGGTTGATTTTTGTCTCTTTCGAGGAACTGCATCATCTGCCGTTTAGAAAAACAACTTTTATTATTATTATTATTATTATTATTATTATTATTATTATTATTAAAGGTTTTCTTATATAGCGCTTACCTGTAAACAGCTCTAAGCGCTTTACAATTTACTCAACAACAACAAACAAAAAGAAAAAAAAACAAAAAAACAAAAACAAAGACATAACATAAAAATTAAAACAGGAAATTATCCTAAAAGCAACAACAAAAATGTAAAATAAAATAGAACCGTCTTTTCAACATCTTATATATGATTATGCATTGCAGGTGTTAACACGTCTACTACAATTTTATAATAATAATTTAATATAAAAAAACAGTGGTTTTCTTATTAGTTCTTAGCTTATTTTAAATTTCATCAACAAAAGGCCTAAGGGTGAATAATCTTATTTTGTAGCACGCTGTTCACAGGCATAGGAACTGTTAACAAATTTGCTGATTTTCAGCAGTTGGCAAAATTTCAGCACATTTTTATTTTCCATTTTATTATGTGAAAAAGGCAGTGGTTGGGATGCCGTCATGATGGCTTCTTGTCGTTCCAAAAACCGAAGTCGTCATGACGGTTTCGCACCCGGAAATTGATGGCGACGCTGTCAAAGTGGTGTCAGATAGGCTATGGTTTCCATAGTCAGCCATCAAGACGGTTCTGTTCTGCTCTCCGAAGAGATTTACGTCACAATACATAGCTAGTAAGCTGCACTAGTGAAAACGATACCTTATAACTTAGCCCTTGGTTTTGTTATTGAAAACGATATTTTGCCGTCCAAAGATTTTTTTTATAAATATAAAAGCAATATTGATCATTGATGCCGATATCTTTATTCTTTAAATTGACATTTTTAAAGTTATATATCATAATACTTTGTGAAATAAATTTTAGGCTATGCATTACTTTAATTGTTACCTGTTTTGGTATTTTAATAAGTGGGGCTGTTTTATATCTATGATATTCATTATATGCAGCTAGTATCAGCTCCTACAGCATAGGCTACACTCACAGGAAGGAAGTACCGGCGCCATCGCCACGTGCTCATTTGAATGAATTCGGAATGGGTGAATTTTACCTAGTTCTACTGACTACATTTCTTTTATGAGACAAAATTGGATTTAAAAATGTACCCACCTTCTGAAATGGAGCTTGATGAAAACCAGCATGACAGTCGCCTACTGCCATCAGCATCTGTTTTTTTCAGTTTCGGCATTTTCGAGGAGACAGCAAAAGTGAAGTGTTACCAAAGAAAATAGATCTAGATTTAAACTTCCCCCCACAAACCTTAATGACGTCAGACGTCTTTTCACTGATCTTTCTCGGAAAGACATGCACTGAAGGAAAGCAACTCTTTTGGGTACCTGGTCGATTCAACGGAAATCCATTTCAACGATGTTTTTGGACGATTCAATGATGGTCGTTTCAACGGATGTTCGTTACAACGAATTATCATAATTATCAACTTAGCGTCTTAATTAATCTTTCTAAAAAGTCGTTTTTGGGGGATTAGGGCTGTATCAAGGTGAAGGCGCTGGAAGAGGCTTGTGGCCAGAACAAGAAAATATGGCTGCATTTACTAATTTAGGGTTAGGGGTTGGGTTACTTGGTTGTTTCAACGGGAAAACGTTTTGGACGTTTAAACGGATCCCTTGAAATGGATTTCCGTTGAATTGTCTATAAATAACTCTTTGTGCCTTGGATCAAAAGTGACTAAAAACTGCAATGTTTTAAAAACAATAAAAAAATAATAAAACTTTGGAACTCCCTTTGCATAAAAAAAAATTCACTGTTCTTTTTTTTTTTTTTTTTTTTTTTTTTTTTTTTAAGTTGGGAGGGGGGGTTCCGGAACCCAGGTAACCCCCCCCCCCTGGGTCCGGCCCTGAGCTCGCTTGAGCTTGCCCTTAGCACCACGTGAATGTTCTGTGTTTATGTACAGTGTGTGAGTGAATGCGTGTGATTCACGTGAGCGTGCTTGTTGGGTTCAGTTCGCGGCGGCGCTTTGAGCCGATTTTCAATTGGGATAAAGCGCCTATTTAATGCGCTTATTATTATTATTATTATTATTTACCGTCCAGTCATCAACATACTCCAGATCAAGAAAATCCCTTATTGTGCCGCGACCTAGAATTGATCTCTATAAAACGAGTTTGACGTTCTCTGGCTCTAGTCTTTGGAATGCCTTGCCTAGAAACGTCACGACATCAGCTACTTTCTCCTCGTTTAAAGTCAGTCTCATCAAGTACTTATTTTTGTCAGCAGCATCCCCGTGACTGTGCATATATTGAAAAATACTATTCTATTAGATCATTAATTGCGTGTATCTTCCCTAGCAGCGCAAGCGCGCGTGTGTGCATGTGTGTGTGTGTGTGTGTGTGTGTGTGTGTGTGTGTGTGTGTGTGTGCGCGCGCGCGTACGCGTGCGTGTGCGTACGTGTATTTTAGAGACAGAGAGTGGCGTGCTGAAATGTGCATGCGTTATGTATGCGTATTAGGTTGCGTGTATTCTTATAATTATTATTTTAATTAAACCTCACCGCATGTCATTATGCCCGACCAGTAATGCTGGTAATTCCTATGTCACTTCCCCCTTACATTTTTTTTTCTTCTCTATTGGCTTGTGTTGTGTCAAGTATTTTTTCCCCTGTTCAGTAGTAGAAAATAATTATTGCGATAGTAACTCAGTAATCAGTGATTAGCAACGGCAAGTTCGAAAAATGGTTGTTACTACTACTAATAATAGTAATGAGTACTTGTATAGCGCCTAACCTCAGATTATATGTAACGACAATAATAATTTCCTCACGACATCCCAGACTGGGGCGGCACTATCAGGTTCCGCGGCCTCGCATTGACATCTTTAAAACTAGCTTAACATACTCAGGTAGTACTCTCTGGAATTCGATTCCATGTAACCTTAGATATGTCCCTGCCCCCCTTTAAAGAGGCCTCTTCAAATATCTAAAATAATCCAGCTTTACATGCGGAAAACTGCATGTTCTTAGAATACATATATCGGCATGTGCATTGACTCCATGTCTGACAAGTAATACCTGCTTTGATGTACTGGCATGCGTGTGTCTGTGTGTGGCTGTGTGCATTCGTGCGTATGGGTGTGTGATCGTGTGTGTGTGTGTGTGTGTGTGTGTGTGTGTGTGTGTGTGTGTGCGTGCGTCTGTGTGCGTGTGTGCGTTCATGCGTGTGGTTATGTGATTGTGTGCGTGTGTGCGTGGTCTGTCATAATGTGGCAGATTGCACACGCGTACGCGCACGCACGCACGCATGCGCGCAAGCACGCGCACATCATGTGCGCGATTTATGCAATTTATATGTTGGATTTTTTTAATCATTTTTTAAAATTCTCTTTAAAGGTTTCTTAACACATTATTTTTTTTTCTGTCGCGCTATATTCATCAGTATTTTGTTTGCTAGCACATAATTGAATTCCTTAGAGGAGTGTGTGTGTGTGTTTGCTAGCACATAATTGAATTCCTTAGAGGAGTGTGTGTGTGTGTTTGCGAGTGAACATGCGTGCGTGTGTATGTGTCTGACCTAGTTATGTATTAGACCATTGTTTTGTTTATGAAAATGTTGATAAGTAGTTTGTAGCAAAGGCAAGTTTGAAAATTGGTCTTGTAACCAAATACTTCTACCGTTGTAAAATAAAAGTTCATTGTTCATTGTTCATTGTTCTCTCTCTCTCTCTCTCTCTCTCTCTCTCTCTCTCTCTCTCTCTCTCTCTCTCTCTCTCTCTCTCTCTCTCTCTCTCTCTCTCTCATACTGTTTATTAATGATCTACCGTTGCATATCACTAATTCTGACGTTAATTGTAATCTATTTGCTGACGATACGAGTCTTCATGTTTCTGGCAAAAAAAAACGACGGACATTAGCCATAGTTTACAATGCAGTCTCAATGAGGTATCTGACTGGTGTAGACAGAACCATATGGTTCTTCACCCAGCAAAAACAAAGAGTATCTTAATCGCCACGCGGCAAAAACATCAACGCCGACTACAGCCATTACAATTACAATTAAATGCTGAACCTGTTGAACAAGTCACTGTGCGTAAATTCTTAGGAATACATGTTGATGATCAACTGTGCTGGGAGACCCATATAAATGCTGTTTGTAAGACCATTGCTAAAAACACTTTTTTATTGTCCCAGCTTAGACATGTAACGGATACAAATACCCGTAAATTGTTTTTTCATGCTCATATAAAGTCCCATGTTGATTATGTCTCCACAGTGTGGGACGGCTGCAGTGATGTCCACATGAAGAGATTAAACTCCATATACAAAAGAGCTGTAAAAATGATAGATAGACGCCCCATCCCTACCACAGACAAATTTAGATATTTAAACATTCTCGGTCTACGTCAGCAACTTACATTAAACAAATGCGTCTATATGCATAAGATACTGAATAATATGACACCCCAGTATCTAACCACTAAATTTATATCTCAACAAGAACGTGAACGGACCTCAAGAAACAATACCTTACCCCTACCACTGCCAAGAATTGACCTTTTTAAAACTAGTATGTCATTCTCTGGTCCGTTTGCTTGGAATTCCATCCCTGCACATTTGAAAACTATTACCTCACCAGGAAGTTTTAAAACAAAACTTTTTGATTACCTGATGAGTCAGACTTAGTACGTTTCTCAGGTACTGTAATATTTCCTGTACCTCACGTATTTCATACAGATGGTTTTTATATGTGTGTGCGCGTGTGTGCTCGTGTTTGTTTGTGCGTGTGGGTGTATGTGTGAGCGGCGCGCGTGCGTGCGTGTGTGCATATGTGTGTGATGAGTATTATTATTTTTTCTGTATATAATGATGCTATTGGGTTTTGTATGTACATATATATTTTATAGTTTCCCTTCTTTTTTATCCTGTAGATGTTAGCAACGGCAAGTTTGTAAAATGACGATTTGTTTTCTGTCAAAACTTTTTACCGTTGAAAAATAAAGTTTCATCATCATCATCTCTCTCTCTCTCTCCATGTAAGGTCGCAAACTACAGACCAGCACTCCGCTGTTTTTTTTTTTTAAATTTGATCACCTCTTAACCCATTTACCCCAACAGCCCTACATCAGGTGATAGACTGACCATTATAATTCAAGGGTAGTGCCAGATGAGCTTGGCGCCTGAAGGCGCCAAGCTTCTCTGACACTCCCCTTGAATTATCATGGTCGATCCACCCCGTGCAACTGGTACATAGATGTTAGGTAACACCTTCAAAATTCGGGAAATGCGGCCAAGGGGTGAAATGGGTAACTTGTGTATGGGCACGTGATACGCATAATGTACGTGTATGGGCACGTGATACGCATAATGTACGTGTATGGGCACGTGAGACGCATTATATACGTGTATGGGCACGTGAGACGCATAATGTACGTGTATGGGCACGTGAGACGCATAATGTACGTGTATGGGCACGTGAGACGCATAATGTACGTGTATGGGCACGTGAGACGCATAATGTACGTGTATGGGCACGTGAGACGCATAATGTACGTGTATGTGCACGTGAGACGCATAATGTACGTGTATGGGCACGTGAGACGCATAATGTACGTGTATGGGCACGTGAGACGCATTATGCATGTGTATGGGCACGTGATACGCATAATGTATGTGTATGGGCACGTGATACGCATAATGTATGATGAGATTGTGTTCCATTCCCTTGTTTTAGCTGATGTGTTTCTACGATCCGTGCACTGCTGCGCTGTTCATCCGTGTTCTGGTTAACTCGTGCATAGAACTATCTTTTTTTTTTAATCATTCAGTATAATTATATTATCTTGTCCACAGCCACGGTCGGTAAGTTCCTACGTGCTGCACCCCCGTGTCGCTATTCATGGTCAGGGGAACTATCATGTAGTCGTACTGTGTCAACATTCTTCAGTTCTTGAGTACTAGCCCTTTCAGTATTATTATTATTATAATAATTTTTTACCCTACGAATGAGTGATGATGCCATGTGTTGTATGGGCAGACAGTAAATTTCCCCGTGAGGGATTAATAAAGTATTATTGTATTGTATTTGAATCCCATTGCAGTTCAGGTGTTCCTACGTCTGGTACACAGTTCATGGGTACGGAACGGAGCTGTATAATCATACTTAACCCATTCAGCCCTGACTCACTACAGCAGGAGATGGATCGACCATGATTATTCAAGGATAGTGTCAAGCTAATAATATTACTATCCTTGAATTAGCATGGTCGATCCATCTCCTGCAACAGGCGCATAGTCGTTAGATGACGCCTCCAAAATTCGGGAAATATGCGCGTCGGGCTGAATGAGTTAATCAATTTTTATTTTATTTTATTTTATTTTTTTTTTAATTATTTTTTTTTTTGGGGGGGGGCGGTGTGTGGGGTGGGGGCGGGGGGTGTGGGGTGGGGGGGGGGGGTGGGGGTGTGTGTGGGGGGGGGGGAGGGTTGGCTTACGTGCGATAGCAAAACCGAGTCTATGTTTTGGGCCAAAACGTTAATGCTGGATTTTCTCAAAGGCTAACCATGCTACATTTTTCAAACTTGTCCCAAGGGTACTTTGTGGAAAGACCTATCTAAACATTCCAATTCCAGTGACCTCAATCAAAGGTCAAGGTCATAGGGGGTCCATAACTAGAATACAATAAGCATATTTTGACATACATTGCATTTTCTCTAATACTGTTTTCAACTTCAAACCCAAACTTGGTGCACAGATACCCGATGGTAAGACATGTCTATTCATGTTAAATTGGCTGACCTCTCGGAATGGTCAACGGTTACAAGAGGTCCAAAAATAGGTAAAAGAATGGCATATTTTCACAAAACTTCAAACCAAAACTTGGTACAGAGATACCTGATAGTAAGACCTTTCCATTATGCTAATTTGGATGGCTCTTCATAAAAGTGAAAGGACACAAGAGGTCGACAAATGTGTGGAATTGCCAATTTTTTGGCAGAATTTAGTTGTTATCCACGTTTTGGATCAGTCATACACGTGGGCCGTAAGGGCTTTTCCTTTCTTGTTTTTTTTATATATTTATTTATGGTATATCCTATTATAGCTGATCTGTTCCTACGTCCTGTACCCCGTCGCGTTATTCATGGGCACGGAGCCGCGCGACTGTCGGCGGATTGCGGAGCTGGTGGGCATCAAGACCTTCACCAACGAGTTCATCGCCTACGCCCAACTGGAGAAGCTGCTGAAGAACCGCAAGACCTGGGTTAACTACACGTCCCAGTTTGATGTTGGGAGCCCTGGCATCGTGGATTATGTGGGCGAAGATATCAAGCTGCTGGAATGGAACATCACTTTATTCAAAGGGTACTTGTCGGTACGTACCTGGCTCACTACCGCCTTTTGAAATGTATCCTTACAGTATGCGTGGATCTATAAACGACCCTGAAGCAGGTATTACTAGCAAACCAAATTGGTGGGGCTAGCCCTGGTAGAAATAGTACACACAAGGGGAATTATTTCAGCGCTGGACAGACAAAGGGTTAGATCCCCTGCCCTCTGAAGAGATGTATGTATATATCGCCGTCTCGTTATTTATCTACGTATTGTTCTGCTACCTGGCGATTGGGTGCCTGATAGGAGGTGGCAAGGGATCTAACCGTTTGTCTGTCCAGCGCTGAGTAATTCCCCTTGATATGTGTACCAGGTATTACTAGGATCATGGCGTGCAATGCTAGTTTCGTTGTCATAATCAATATTTTGATAGGATTTTCACACGTCCTAGATTTCACAGCCAGCTGCATAACCAAACCTCCAATTTCACGTGTAACTATACTGCTTAATTTCATCAAAGCTAGTTATCTGGACATGCTACAACGGGATGTGGACCGACCATGATAGTTCAAGGAACTGTCTGAATAGCCTGGCGCAATCCCGACACCACCCTTGCACTATCGTGGTCGATCTATCTCCAGAACTGTGACGTAGACCTAAAAGGATGTCTAACAAAAATGACAATTTCTTCCTCAGAATGTAATGGGTTAATTGTTTTCAGACGCGTTCGGAAGTGATAGCCACGTATGCGCTGTGCGGTTTCTCAAACTTCGGGTCCATGGGCATCCTGCTGGGCGGGTTATCGGCCATGGCGCCACACCGCAAACAGGACATGGCCGCCATCATATTCCGGGCCATGATTGCCGGCAACGTTGCCTGCTTCTTCACAGCATGCATTGCCGGTAAGTCCCTGATTGGTTGCTGTCGTTTTACTTAGAGCTATATATATGTACCTACTAAATACTATCCCGAATAAAAAGAGAAAGGGGGAACAACACCAACACCAACACCAACACACACACACACACACACACACACACACACACACACACACACACACACACACACACACACACACACACACACACACACACACACACACACACAACGAGAACAAGGGAAACCAACGATATGGAAATCGGAAAAGAAAAACGCTTCCTAACAGAAAAAAATCCAAAGAACAAAAGTACGAACATGTAAGCAGACAAGCAAAGAAACAAAAGACTGAACGAATCAACGAGACTTTATTTTACGACGGTTAAGGCATTGACATCGTCATCCACACAGCCATTTTACAAACCTGCCGTTGCTAACAACTTCCAGACTAACTACAAATATACATACATATAACTATAAGTAAAACAATTGCAAACAATTGACAACACTGTTCACATAGACAGACATAGTTATAGACTCGCAGACACCCCCCTTCCGCCGCCCGTCCCCCGTCCCCCGTCCCCCTCCACACATAGAGCTAAGTAGTCCAAATGATAAATGAAAAGGATAACAGGCTTAACTGGGAATAAATAAGACCCAGCATAGAAAGAGACATAATACAAGTGGTTAAGGCATCCCTACGAGTGATCCACAAAATACTCGCAGAGACCCTTTTTTAAACAGGCTAGCGAGGAGGCGGATTTTACATGGTCGGGAAGCGCATTCCAGATAAGTGTCCCTGAGAAGGATAAGCTAGTTTTATATAGATCAATCCTTGGTTTTGGGACTATGAAAAGCTTTCTGATGTTTCCAAGCTTGGACTCAGACATACGGAACAAAGTGGAGATGTACTCAGGTGTTTTGCGCTTCCACACTTCGAACATAAAGATTGCTTTGTTATATTAATATTTGAAATGGCTTTGAAGAGGCAGGAGACCTGCTTTTGAGAGCTTTTCATTCAGTGGTTAGGTGTGGATCAGGGCAGATTATTTTGGCCGCTCGTCTGTGTAGGGAATTGAGTCTCTTTAAATGAACCTCACTACATCCATCCCACACCGTTGACGCGTAATCGATATAAGAACGTTTGTGAGCGTTATAAAATAGTTTACGGGTATCTGAATCAGTATAATATTTCAGTTTCGATAACATAAAGAGATTTTTAGCTACTATTTTGCATAAGGCGTCTGTATGAGCTCGCCATTTTAGCTGACTGTCGATTGTAATCCCCAGTACGCGATGTTCGTTTACCTGTTCTACCTGACTACCTTTAGTGAAAGGTTAAGTAATATAGGTGTTATCTGCTGTTTTTGAACAACCAAGCAAGCAAGCAAGCAAACAACCAACAAAGAACATGACATCAACAAAATACCACATTGGCTGATACCAGACATTTGCGGAGGGGGGGGGGGGTTAATGTGATTGCAGTTTTTCATCGTGGATGGGCGGGGGGGGAGGGGGGGGAGGTGAGGTTGGGGGGGGGGGGGTGTCCATAAAACGTGTGATTATCATTTTTGGGTTCTCGTAATTCGTGTGGAGTTTTTTTCATCCTCGTTATCCGTGAAAAAAGGGTTCGTTGTGACTCGTGAAAGCCAAAAAAATATCTTCGTCAAGCGTGAAAAGAGGAAAAGGTCCTGTTTATTTCTTGATTTAGTCTGTCGCCATTTCTTAGTTTCTACTAAAAAGCACACAGAGATCTGCAGCCTCCTCCCCCCCCCCCCACCCCCCCCCCCCCAGTTGTTAGTTTTCGACCCATGAACAGAGTCCTAATCATAATCGTCTCTTTCCATCTTGACCCCCCACCCGGGTCTGCCCTGGGAGTCTTGAGTGGGGTTAACTACTTTTTAGTTCCCAGGGTCACCCTGGTCAGCCCCACAGGGTGGGTTTCCCCTCTATTCTGGGGAAAGTGTTTCTGTCTACCCTTGGTCCATTCACCTGTATTTTTTTTTTAAAACTCTCCCTACTGTCTGCGCTGTCTGTAGCTCTTGATATTGGATGTGTGTTGCTAAATGGTCTTAGCTTTATTTAGCGTATTGGAGCGGCTGGCGACATACATTCAATATTCTGGTTTTTTTTTTCACAAGCAGTGCAGGCACGTCCTGAGAAAGTCTTGTTGCTGTCGGGTCGTTAAGCAATTTACACCCAAACAACCAATCTTTCCATCTTGGGACTGATGAATGCCATGTTTATGAATTCATGAGTCGCAAAATAAATTGTCGTGAATCCCTGAGCTGACGATACCCCCCCCCCCCCCCCCCCCCACCTCGCATTATTGTACTTTCATTTTCGTTATTGAATGCTGCTGCAACCTGAAGTCAATTTTTAAATTTTATTCGAAGATGTACAACCAGAGCTGTATGGAATCTGTAGGCGTACACAGGATTTTTTAAATACACTTTTAATCTATTCAGCCCCGACACACTACTAGAAGATACCAATTGTTTGACCAGATAGTTCAAGGGTGGTGCCAGAATAGCTTGACGCCTCTTGGCGCCACTTAGAGTTGTTCTCTAAAGACTACTGTTCACCACGGTTCGGCAGATAGTTTGACCACCCAAGGTAGTTCAAGGGTGGTGCCAGGATAACTTGGCGCCTCGTGGCGCCAAGTTATTCTGGCACCACCCTTGAACAACCTTGGGGAGTCGAACTATCTTCTGAACCGTAGTGAGCCGTTGTCTTTAGAGAATAGCTTTCAAATTTGTGAATGGCGACCCTTGGACTGAGTGTGCTCCCGATGTGTGTTACAGGGCTGTTTTTCGAAGACTTTGAATGATCCACCCGAGGGTCCTGCAAAGGTGTCGAACTGCCGCCATGTCGTCACTTGTATTTGACAAGAAAGAGAAACGCAAGGAAAAGTAGCAGGACAAAACACTTTAACCCTCTGGCTGTCGTTAGCGCGGCTTTTTGTCGCGCTGAGCTGATGATTCCCGTAGGAATCATCGCGACAAAACGGCTACCGACAGCCAGAGGGTTAATCCCTTCACTGCTAATGACTATACCGCCCAGCGGGAAAAGACGCTTTGTTGCTGCGCATCTTTTCCGCCGAGCGGTAGCCGTCAGCAGCAGCGAAGGAGTTACACTATTTTAGCGTTGTTCAATACTTATTCTGAAGCAGAGCTGCTTTCCTTGCTGGCTGTTTTCAAATTCTCGCAAAGTTGAACAGTACCTGCTCATTGCCTCATTGTTAGCGCCTGAAATGTGTTTTGAAAATGTGTATAAACTTGTTTTAATCCTGTGGCTGTGAGCAGTGCTTGTATTTTTATGGAGTTGATTCTTCCCTTTGCCTGTCGGTTGCTCTTTTTGTCGAGGAGATTCCTTCATGAATCACATCGATAAAAAAAAAATGGACACCCACAGCCAAGGATTCGTGTTTTGTAAAGTGATGCGTGTGTGTGTGTGTGTGTGTGTGTGTGTGTGTGTGTGTGTGTGTGTGTGTGCGTGTGTGTGTGTCTGTGTGTGTGTATGTGTGTGTGTGTGTGTGTGTATTGACTGAACAATTACCTTACCGAATGAACGTTCATCAAGCAATTACGTATAAGGCTTCAATTGTCATGGTCGATCCACCTTATTGCGTACACAAACAAACACACACACACACACACACACACACACACACACACGCACGCACGCACACACACACACATACACACAGTGACACGCGCGCGCACACACACACACACACAGACCCGAACCTAGTAAAAGATTATCAAGTTTACACAGTTTTATGTTGTAGCGTCTCCGAGCGCAACACGGTTTACAGCCACAACTCCTTTCTCAAAATCTCTCCAGGCAGAGACAATCCTTAGAGAAAAATGAGCAGCGAATCCCCCCCACACCCCCTCCAAAAGTCCAAAGCTCCACAAACCACAACAATAATAACTACCCCCTCACTGCTCTGGTATCTGCTCGCCAACTGACCTTGTGCACATGCCCCACTATAAGGTGCACACGAATACACCAAATTAAAACACTGGTCTTCACTTTTTGGACGCCACCTGCCATGCAGCGTGCTGCTGAAAGGAAAAGAAATGGGAAAATCACAGACCTTCAAACCCTAAACAAGATGATGAGGATTTCATACCAAAGTCTGCCGTATTGTTTGGAGCTCAGATGCGTTTATCTTTTAGGAACATTCAGGGTTGTTCATATTGTTAGGCTTATTATGCTGATCCACTTCCCTCCTCTCTAAGCCAACCCATGATCAACACACACGTCGGCGCACACAAATAATGACGGACACACGGCGCTGCCCGCCATTAGTACGCTCTGTGGGCTCGTGTAGCGACAGGAATCCATCTTCTTCTACTCTAACCCACCCTCTGATCCACACACACTGGCACACAGAAATAAAGACGGACACACGGCGATTCCCACCATTCGTAAGCTCTGTAGTCTGGCGTAGCATAGCTATTCTGAAGAAGAATAATAGCACGAGCAGCGAAATGACGTCGCTTCAAGCTTCATGTTATGGCATCGTTAGTCCCACCACGCTGTGTTCATAGTGACGACTCGATATTATACGTCACTTATCGCAGTACTAACATTTGACGTAATAAACGAAAAGAAAAGGGGAGTCTGCCAGTCATGAGTGCTAATATTTTAGGAAGATTACAAGTAAAGTAGGTAAAAGCACTTTTAGGGTAGAGAATTGTTCAGTATCGACCAATGATCATATACTAATGGTCAAAACTCAAGGGCCACTTTTTTTTTTATCGCAGAAGCACCGACAACACCACACAAATAATGTAACAATACTTAGAGTCAGTACTTTCCTAATTTCTTCAGTAACAATTTCATTTATGTTTTGAGTAAATTAAGCAATTGTAACATCAGCAGTACGTTGGAATGTTCACCCACCCCTCATTTGAAAAGTCACACAAGACTGGTCCAGTCAGTAGCGAGTGTACCCACCGTTTGCAGCCAAGCATTCAATGCAGCGTTGACGCCACGAGTTCACCAGGGTTCGGAGAACATGTTGTGGGATCGCTTCCCGCTCTTGATGCAGGAACTGAGTCAGCTGGGGGACGCCTTGAGGTGGGGGGGGGGGGTGGTGGTGGTTGCTGACTACACGTTGCCCCAGCACGTCCAAGAGGTCCTCGATAGGAGCCAGATCAGGTGAACGAGCTGGCCACTCCATCCTCATGATGCCCCGTTGCTCAGGGTACTCATCCACCACACGGGCGCGATGAGGTCGAGCATTGTCATCCTGCAGAACAGCATTGTCGCCTATGGCTTGGAGAGCTGACTAGAGGAGGGGGCTGCACAATCTCGTCCCGATAGCGCAGTCCATTCAGGGTGCCTCGGATGACGTGGAGGGGGGGTCCTGCCTTCCCTGCTGAAGCCTGCCCAGACCATGATT
Source organism: Semisulcospira habei (assembly GCA_036245525.1). Classification (NCBI taxonomy): domain Eukaryota; kingdom Metazoa; phylum Mollusca; class Gastropoda; family Semisulcospiridae; genus Semisulcospira; species Semisulcospira habei. The sequence continues at coordinate 277,012,495 of BTPG01000002.1, read as the reverse complement.
GAGCCTCCTGCGTATCGATCCACCTTTTGGACGCATCCATCCGTGAATCTCTCGCCCTGGCGTCTTCAGACCCTCACTCTGCCGTCGTTGAATTACACAGTGGACCGTGACTCATCAGTAAACAAAACCTGAGTCCATTGGAGTCTGTTTCACCTCACATGTTGACGACACCAGGCATTCCGGGCTCTGCGATGAGCTGGAGTGAGAGATATTCTCACTGCTGCTCTGCATGAAGCCAGGCCAATTTTGCGCAGACACCGGCAGACTGTGTTTCTGTTGACGTTAACGTTTGCAGCTTGCATCAGTTGACGTCGCAGAGTGGTTGAAGTGAAAGTTCGGTCGCGCAGAGCCGCCACACAGAGTTATCTGTCCTCCCTTGTGCTGGTGCAGCGCGGGCTTCCTGAGCAGGGTCGTCGTTCTGCTCTTCCAGTTTCTTGAAATCGTGCCAGCAGCCTTTGGATCACTGAATGGGACACCCCAAGACGTCTCCCAACTTCTCGTCCGGAGATTCCATCATACAGCCAATGAATACACATCACACACACACACACACAAACACACACACACACACACACACACACACACACACACACCACACACACACACACACACACACACACACACACACACACACACACACACACACACACACACACACACACACACACGCACAATAAAAATCACATACAAATCAAAATCACACAAACAGAAACAAAATCAAACCAACAGAAACAAAATCACACCAACAGAAACAGAATCACACACACAATGAAAATCACACACATAGCGAAAATTAATCAAAAGAACAAACCAGCAGAAAGTTGCACTTAGTTTATTTGGATGCACAACTGTCAAAAACTCAACAGGTGATACTTATTGCAATGGCCCTTGAATTACAATGTAAACAAATTACTTCCTGTCATATATTCACTGAAATGACATAGTTTGATCACACACTGAATATCTAAAATCCATGTTACTGATTTCAACTAAAACGGTAACAAAAATGCAATGGCATAGAAGAAAATGACCAAATCACAATCGTAAAATATGAACAAAAAACTCTATGAACAGGTGATCTAAGTAGACGTGTACATCTGAGTATCTCAGTGCGAGTCATTATATTGCTCATTTGAGAGCAGTACCAGCGCCCGATTGGCTAACAGATTAAAGTGGTGTCGGACTCGATCCGACCGATATCAGTTGACCTCCTAGTCGTGACCTTCCACTTTATATAAAAAATATACTGTTTAAGAATGAAGTTGACAAAATGATATAGTTTTCTTTCAGGCAAATTTATAAAACAAAATTCTTACTATATATACTGACGAACAAAAGAAATGCGACATTTTTGGAATCATCGGAAACACCGAAGTTTTCCGATGATTCCCAAAATGTCGGTTTTTTTGTTTGTTTGTTGCTCGTCAGTATATCTATCACATTGAAAAAAGAAAAACAAGCTGACAAAAACGTTCTTTTCCTTCATTCAAATTAGGCGGTTAATATGACGGAACAACAAAACGACCCGCACTTAGTTATTTATGTCCGCTTTGTACACACAGAGATCGGGGACAACAGACCTGCACAGGCTTAGGCCTACACACCATATTTTCCGTCTGCGGCTTCCACAGGCATGGGATGATCGAGGCGTAGTTGGTCACTTCTTAACTCATTCTACCCCAGATACACCACAGCAAGATCTGGGTCGACCCTGATAGTTCAAGGGTGATGCCAGAATAGCTTGGCGCCTATGGGCGCCAAGCTATTCTGGCATCACTTGAACTATCATGGTCGATCTGTGTGTTGCAGTAGAGTGCAGTCTTCAGAGGACAACGGCAAAATTTGGAGATTTCGGTGTTGGGGTAGAATGAGTTTACACGGGTAGTAGTAGATAGCAGAAAGGTAGGTCACATCAGAGAAACCAGCGTTCAGTCGAGTCATTTTATTTAGAGCTGCCTCTAGATTTAGATTCGCCTACACATGTTGGGTATATCGTCCATGAGATCAGTAGCAGGAGAATTGCTTCAGTTATTGCCCAACAATTTCAATTTTTAAAACGGCGGCTGCATTTTAAAGCGGCTGCATTCATGTCGATCCCACGGGCGATGCACCCGGGTGCGTGCATCATGGGGTGAGATGGAAGGTGCAACAGGTAAACACAAGATAGACCTTTTGACACAACGTCAGGGTGGCAAACATGGAACAAGATGAGGATTTCATCCCAAGGTCTAACGACCCTTATTGTTTGGAGCTCACATGCGTTTATCTTTTAGGAACATTCAGAGTTGTTCATATTTTTAGGCTTATTATGCTGATCCATTTCCCCTCTCTCTAAGCCAACCTCTGATCAACGCACACGTCGGCTCACTGACACAAATAAAGACGGACACACGACGCTTCCCGCCATTAGTACGCTCTGTGGGTTTGTGTAGCGACAGGAATCCATCTCCTTCTACTCTAACCCACCCTCTGATCCACACACACTGGCACACAGAATAAAGACGGACACACGGCGATTCCCGCCATTTGTAAGCTCTGTTGTCTGTCGTAGCATAGCTATTCTGAAGAAGAATAATAGCACGAGCAGAAGCCTGCTGTTTGTCCCGGCCCTGGGGTAGGATTAGGTCAAATTGTGACCTGTAAGCCCTAGGCGTGAAAATCAGCAAGAAAATTGCAAAGTTGATTCTCTGATACGTCAAATGTTAGTACTGCGATGGGTGCAGAAAATTGTCTGATTTTCACAACTAGGGCATACAGGTCACAATTTAAATCGTACCCGACAGCCGAGACAAAATGTAGGCTTATGTAAATACCGAACACAAAAAATCATGCGATTATTAATGAGAAGAATGTTTGTTTGTTTTGGGGTTTTTTCTTTTAAAAAATTCAATTGTTTTAATATTAACCAATATAATTCGTGAAATTAATCTCAAAACGTGAAAATATATTTTTAAAAAAATATTTAATTATCACTCAAAAAGTTCTAGACGTACAATGCTGGTTAACGAACGCATTCAATATGTCCCCTTTATATAGCTATACGCAAAATATCTAGTAAAAATAAGAACAATTACGGACTCCAGTGTGAATCAACCGGTTTTTTTTTTAAAAATGGCCATTTTCTCGCCAATAAGCATGTTGATTAAAAATGGAAATAAAGGTCCCGAGATAATTCTTTTAAGGACAAATATCCTAAAATTTCAAGCTTGTCCGTCCCAAACGCGGGCTCTAGTCGCTGTCATACACACACACTGACACACTACACACACACACACACACACACACACACACACACACACACACACACACACACACACACACACACACACACACACACACACACACACACACACACGGCGCTTTGGCACCCAAAAGAGTTCTCTAGCAATGTTTGCATAGCAGCTAGACGTGACGTCATTTTTATCTTGTTACTTCTTTGCCAGAATTTCTGCCCCTCACGCCATAAACGTCATGTGCATGCTCCGGAATGCGCTCCGACACCCCCATTTCAAAGTCTACCGTATTTTGTAAATACTCTAGACAAAAACGGCTGATGAGAATCGAAAAAGTACGTCCCGGGAATCTTCGAAGTAGGATTTCAATGTGTTTCATGTAGATTTGTGTAGGAAAATCAAAATATGGCGACTCGGCTGCATGCTGGAGTCTAAGATGCAACCTACTTTGGTGATATTGACTTCTGCTGGTGTTAAGGGGTAGGATCCCGAAGGGGTACCTTCGGTTTAGTTGCAGAGCGGGCTGCGCTAGGCTTTCGCGCTGACGGCTCGGATTCGAATGACCGCGCGTGCATTTATGTAGGCCGGCCGACGGTCTAAGCGGTCAACGATCACCCCCCATACAGGCCTACCTGTGGTGACTTCACACACGGCGTAGCACACTGGAGCAAAAGACGAAGTTACGCTTGTATTACATTGTCTGTGGGACGTCTATATGACGTCGCTTTGACTATCAACTTTACGTCATCTTGTATTACATTGTCTGTGGGACGTCTGTGTGACGTCGCTTTGACTATCAACTTTACCTCATCTTGCGTCACTGAGTCATCGTCTCTGAATCTGCCCTAGTGACAGCCATTTGCTGTTTCTTCTCCGAGTCTGACCGAGCTCGTACTCCGGCCTCACAGTATAGCGCCTCAGTCCTAGAGCGCAACATCACGATGATCATGCAGGAATCTCCACCACAAACAGCGCTACCGACAGTCAAAGTGTTAGTTATTTTAGTTGTTTCCAGGATACTAGAGAGGTTTAGTAATAGTGGTCCTTTGCAAGCTACGATGACGTTACCCAGTGCACAAAGGCCATCGGGCCGACGTCGGCCGCCGTTGGCCCGCGCACAGCTGTGCGCGGGCCAACGGCGGCCGATGTCGGCCCGTTGGCCTTATGCGCATTGGGTAGTAGCACCTCTGATGTGACTTTAGTCTAAACCCCGACCTGCAGACGCGTCCTGCACTACACAGAGCACAGCAGCATGGTTGGCTGTTCTGTCTTTTCTGGCCTAGGGCGGAGGTTACGTTAGCAACGAACGGCTGCCAGCAACAAACAAAAGCGAAGTCACGAGACAATTTACTCGGTACGAATGCGGTTTTCGTCGTCGTGGGTCTCGTACCGCACGAAACTCGAGGCAAGTAGTCGTTGTTGTCACAAAAACTAAATCAAAGGTTATTTTTACGCATTAATTTTTTTTCCATTCTCATATTTGTTTTGCCGATCTGAGAGCTAGTCTGTAGAGGTATTTATGGGTGAATTAATTGTTTCCAGTATGTGTGAAAAATAGCGTTCGATTGTTCGATGTTTACTTATGATGGAATACGATTTCCAGCTATTTTGAAGACGATCAATAGCACGAGCAGCAAAATGTCAACTTCACGTCGTGAATCGGTCTGTGGCGTTATCGTGTATGTAATTGAGTCGTCTCGCAAAAATATCGCTATGACGTAAAGTATACAATGACGCCATTTTAATCCGTGTGCACTGCAGTCAGTCCCGTTCGAAACGTAACTCGCAGCGACCTATCTATCGTAGTAGATAATTACTTTTTCTCGTTCCGTCATCCTTTTGTATCATAACGTCACTACTGAGAAACGTTTATCGGCAACTGCTTGTGAACAACTGTGGTTCTTGGTTATTTTCATGACATCGTGACACGGCTCTCAGCGACTGCTTGTGAACGAAAGAGCTGTCTACTGCTGTGACCGTGGAACTCTTTTACTCCGGACATGTCATTTACCAGTAACAGGGTTGGGTAGTTTAAACGTTTTCAATCAGTATTTAGAGTAAATGTGTATATGTGTGCAATATTTACGATAAGAAGGCGAAATCACGGTCTTTAAAAACAAGTTGCGTGTTGATGAATGATAACGTGTGTGCACTTTACGACCTGGCTGGCACATCCCGCATGGGCACAAATACATCACTGGGGCCACGACGTGGTTCTTTACCTAACCAGTAAGCAAAGGCCATCGGCCGACGTCGGCCGAAGTAGATCCGCGCACAGTCGTGTGCGGGCCGGATCTACTTAGTGAGTGCAACATCGGACTGATGGTCTTTTGCTTACTTAGTAGGAACTCAGTTTGGCCTTTGTGATAAAGATTAGCTGACTTGTTTATTAATGGGTAGTGCAGTACATGTGTCATGCAATAGGAAGCATGCAGCTTTGTCTGCCTTTATCTTTATACCAACATTAGATCTACTTAGTTTACATATTATGGTCAAAGCTGCTGCTGAATATGTCTACATAAACTACAAAATGTCCTAGGGCCGAAACGGACCTTATCTGGCCCACAATGATCTCTTGGACGCTAGTAAATGTTGTTGAAGGGGTAAACTATCAGCCCATCCTGCCCCCTCCCCCCCCCCCCTCAACCCTTTCAAAGCGCCTCAAAGCATGGCCGCTCCTTCAGCCGCAACTCCGTTTTTGTTTAGCTCCAGACATACTGAAGTATAAAACGTTTTATGTCAGTTTTTAGTCAGACTTCTTGCATCAGTTTTGACTGGCTGTTAACAATACGAGTCTTACGTCAAGAGAGTTTGGTATGTCACAGCGCTGTGCCCTTGTCATCTTTGGCAAGTCTAACCAGCCATAACCTACTATGTGATAACTGCAGGTGGTCTATCGACTTTAGTGCACACCTTGGGGGACAATCACTTGTTACTTGCACGTTTGACCGAGAGATCTTGCGATGACAATACTCTCTACAGACCACACCAGATGTTTAGGATGTCCAGATTACACATTGGTCTAGCGCCCCATCAAAGCGTATCTTGTCAGATTATCAAAAGAATGGCGCCAGTCTTACCTGTGCCAATAATGATATCGCATCTAGATGCAAAATGAAATCCAGATTTTTTTAAAAAGTGACTGCCAAGCGCGTAAAATGCAAAGAAGAATCCAACAGGGAAATGAAAGAAACACGCTTAGAACTTACAACACAATTTATTAATATTTGTTTGTTTTTTTTTTCAAGATAGAGAAACAAACAAGTGTACCACCTTGTTGTCACCTTGCATCTACTCAATCACAAAATAAGTAGCGACTGATTTGAATACTTGTTTGGTTTTTACCCGATTAATAAATTATTACAATAATAATAATAATAATAATAATTATAATAATAATAATAATAATAATAATAATAATACATAAACTATGTTGTAACTGTGTTACGATTGTGGTTGTGTTGTCCTGTGAGAGCATACATGAGTTAATCGTAGGAAACGATCCGATATTTATTTGAGCTTTTATCGTTACGTATCACGTACCTTTTCAGTGAGATTCTCTATCGTTCGTGCATGATAGCGGATTTTGTTTTGTTACGATACGCTAAGTTTAGTCCGGAAGCTTCTAGCAAAGTCTCACGGAGAAGAGCGGTCGATTTTTGGAAAGCGTAGATTCGTTGAGAATTAACCAGAACATTCAAGCAAGGTCGCGCTGTCTTGTGACCTCGTATGTGTGACTTGAGGGAGTAGGCAACATTTTGCAACATGTTGGTTTCTGTGCGCGTGAAATTAACAGCCGTTCAGTGTGTAGAGAAGTACCCAACGGATACAGAAACACGCTTAGAAAAAACGGTACAACACAATTTATTAATATTTCGGGTAAATACCCTTTGTCAAAATAGACAAACAAACAGAGACATTAGTCGCTACTTAGTCTTCAGATGCAGAAGGAATGTGGCAACTGAAGGTGACGTAAAAAGAAAAAGAAAAAGAAAAGGAAAGGAAGAACAAAAGTAAAAATGACGTCAAAGAAAAAAATCGTAAGAGAAAGACTCCGAGAGAAACTAAACACGAGAGACAAGAGTGTGTGTAAGCGCGCGCAGGAGCGAGCAAAAGTAAATGCGCGTGTGTGAGGCCGGGGAGAGAGAGAGAGAGAGAGAGAGAGAGAGAGAGAGAGAGAGAGAGAGAGAGAGAGAGAGAGAGAGAGAGAGAGAGAAGAGAGAGAGAGAGAGAGAGAGAGAGAGAGGGGGGGAGAGAGAGAAGAGAGAGAGAGAGAGAGAGAGAGAGAGAGGAGAGAGAGAGAGAGAGAGAGAGAGAGAGAGAGAGAGAGAGAGAGAGAGAGAGAGAGAGAGAGAGAGAGAGAGAACGAACGGGGAGTACCCTTGGGCACGAAGTAGGCTGAGTGTCTAATACACAAAGCCAGCTAAACACCAACCCGAAGGCAAACTGTATATCACCATCGAGTTGAGGACTACCTCGGGGAAAAACGGGAGGACCCCGGGAAAAAAAAACCAGCATTTAGCATGGTACACAACAAGGAATATCGATGAAACGAAGCAAATAATCAAATTCAGTAAGAGAATAATGGTATAAGAGGAGAGTAGGTAGTTGTGAAACCATCTTCAAGGGTAACTCCAAAAAAAAAAAAAAAAAAAAAAAAAAAAAAAAACGCTTGTGGGGGGAGAGAAAGACAAAAGGGGCGGGGGAAGGGGAGGAGGAAAGGGAAGAGAGAGAGAAAGGGGGAAGAGAGAAAGAGAGAGAGAGAGACAGAGAGAGAGAGAGAGAGAGAGAGAGAGAGAGAGAGAGAGAGGAGAGAGAGAGAGAGAGAGAGAGAGAGAGAGAGAGAGAGAGAGAGAGAGAGAGAGAGAGAGAGAGAGAAAACAAAAAGGGAGGGGGGGGGGGAAGGCAAACAAACAGAGCCACCAGCCCCGCCCAACAGGCATCCTCCAGCCCACGGACGAACGCACAGGCATGCGAACAAGACGACCACATACATCCCCAAGGGAATGCACATGATCGCCCCCCACACCCGCGCATAAATCCAAGGACCGGCGACCAGGCGCCCGACAGGGAAGGGCAAGGGATCCAACTTAACGTATGGCCAGCGCTGAAAAAGTCCCCAAGGGAGGCACAAAGTACATATCAATCAGCGCCAGCCGCACCTATCTGGTTAGTGAGTAGACATACAGAAGCGACTCGGTAATGTAAATGACAGTTAGCAGAAGACACAGGTAAGGTCCAAAAAGTTAATCTTTCATATTCATCCCAAGTGGCGCCACAGTGCCCAGTTTATTAATCAAAAATTTTTCTCGGTCTTTCCTGGCCCAGACATTACTGGCTTGCATAAGCCAGAGGCCTTTAACACGAATGTCCGAGACGGAGTGATCGGCCTGGTTGAAATGTCGCCCGACCGGTCTATTGTAATGGTGCTTGACCGACTGAAGATGTTCTTTAAAACGGTCGTTGATGGTTCTTTCCGTCTCTCCAACATAGAGTTGGCCGCATTTCACAGTGTGTGTTTTGAAAGGTCGTAAATGGTTTGCCATACTTTTGTGTGATGTCATTATACATTGGGATTTGGGGCTGAAATGAGCAGTCGAATTTTGTAGACCAGTTTAGTTATTCTAGAAAGTTCATTTTCATTTTTTTTAAAATTAATATTTATGAGTTTCAGTTACGTGTTCCGTTCTGATTGGTTGCGTTGCGTTCCTTGGATTATTCTAGAAAGTTGTTTTACTATACAAAGTTGGTGCTAGGAAGCACGTGTGTACATCGTCACGCATTGTCAGTTATATAGAGACACACAGTTTATCGTAGGTACGTGGCCCGTATAGGGTGTACATTGTGAGAGACGCAGCGTAACGGTGGTGTACGTTGTGTGAGGAACTTTGTGTCGCCAGTGTTGACATTTGAAGAAGAGACATTGTATACATCAGTGTTAGTGCATTTGGGAATGCATTATGATTGTGTGGAGATCGCATCGCTAAATTAAAATATTGTTGGAACTGTTACTCCAGTATTGTCTACATCCTTAAGCCACGTGTGACGGGTTGCAGCTGAATGAAGTTTATTTAAAAGAACCTTACGTGCGTGCGTCTGGTGTGTTTATCATACTACGACTCAACCAGGTAACAAACTGTCATTTCTAATCGTGTTTCTTTCTCCGTTGGGTTCTTCTTCTCATCTAGATGTACGGTATTCGCTCATAAGCTTTAGAAACATAGCCACCTCCCCCAACTCCATCCCCTCTTCACACCTTTACACATCATCTCACTTTAACTCATTCAAAGTGCCCTGAATCAATAGCTGCGATATGTCGAATAGCGTTGCCGTCGACAACGCTATAAAACATCGCAGCTATTGATGCGAGGCTCTTTGAATAAGTGAAAGAGAACAGTCAGGCGAGCGCGATATCAGCTGCGCAACAAACTGACTAGTAGCAAGCTGGATCCATATTTCTGTGGTGCTGATTTATTTTATGCTTTCACAAACTGTTTTCCCCGCACATGATTTTTTTTTACCTTTATCAGTGTATATATATATATATATATATATATGACCCATTGCCAAAAGATGTTACTAAAATGGTTGACCAAACTGTAAAAGCAATAAAAGCACTGCCAGTCCTGATTCATCTGTTTTTAGTAGTTAAGATCATGGTAAACTTCCTGGATATACACTAGAAATAACATGGGAGACACATTTTGAGAGGTTTAGTGACTGTATGATTAAAATGTTGGCCAAGGCTGACAATTTCCCTTGCCATAAAGCATCACCAATCGACCTCGTGTGAGCGATGTGATCGTGTGCAAAGAAAAGTCAACCTACTGGTTTCATATCATTAATTCTCTGAGGCAAGACATGTATAAATATTTACCAGTTAAGAACAGATATTTTCATGTGCGAAATATTGCGGTATTGCCTCGTAAAAAACGGCATGTTGAACGTCAGGTGTGTTGTAATTTTCCGACATAAAGTCTCTTCCCTGAACTTCGCACAATGTGAACCTCATAGCAGACGAATTATGACCATCACTTCCTCTCCTGTACATGCATAATGCACCCGCTTCGCATGTTTCAAGATAAAAACACAAACAGCCTTTTTTGAAAGGCGAGTTTACTTCTACCGGTTTGTGTTGTAATAATCGACGTTCGACATAGTTGTCTTTTCTTCCTCAACTGCTGCCGATTTCATTTTTGAAAATTTACCCATCGTTTCTTCGTATCACGTGATGCATAGGCGCTATGCTGGATCGATAATTGCGGCAAGCTTCAAATCGACGGAACTCGAGAAAGGTATGTTGTAATATTCGCCTTTGTCTGACGTTCGACATAAGATCTACGTTCAACATACTTTCTGTATAGTTTTTGCATAACAGTTACCTAGACAATGGATTGATATGGCATTTGTACCGATAGGATATACTAGCTGTGCAGATTGAAACGAATTGGGCAGTTTGTTGTCGCCACCCATGTGCGTTGAAGATGATTTAGCGAGTTGTACGTCATTACATTACCACAATGCGTGTGTGGTAAACATGACGTTCGATCAAAGAAAGATGATATTTGGTGGTGCAGCATCTTTGTCTAGACCGCTCTCTGGAACGTCGTGTTTGGAGAAAACAGCTAATCTGTAGAATGTAAAACCGATTCAGACAAAATGCGGTCACACGTGTTTGTAGTTGTTGACAATCTCCCTTTTGAAGGCGTGTTGCCTCGACCGTCAAATTTGCAACACGGCCGATGTTGTAAACCTGATGTGCAATCACCTGTCAAATGGTGGTGTTGTTAGAACGCCTTTCGCACTCAGATCGCCATTGTTGACACTTTCCATCTCGTATGGAATCGTGTGAAAGGCCTTGAGAGGGAGAGTGTCATGTTTGATAATAGAACATGCAGATGAAGTGTTGAAAGTGTACATGATACATGAAAGTGTAAATGGAGATGGCAAGTGTTTTGTTTGTTTTTTTTCAGAGCGCTGAGCCTTCTAATATTTGGCACAGAAATGTGCCACGAAGAGCTCAGGTGTCGCATTGTTATTTGTATGGCACTGCATGCAGACAGTTTTCTGAATGGTTCTAATTGGTGCGCTCCTCATGACTCTGTGTCACCATCTGAAGTTATTCAAATGGCTGTGCTGACCTCAGTTTCACCTGATGCTTCAGAGCGTCTGTCGTTTGAAGCTGAAGTGATGTCAGTGGTTAAAAACTGCAGCTTGTCAGGGTTGTGGGAGTTTTGTGCAGCCAGTTTTGTGCTGAAGCGTCCAAACCAGTCGTTTTTTTCCAGATCTTGGTTGGTAGATGTACAGGCTTCACTGCAGCCTCAGTTTTTACGCTCCGGGTTGTGAGGATGGACAAAACTTGTTCATCATATGGTTCTCACTCCGCAGTGACATGGTTGCTGATCACTGGGTGCCAAACCACTTTGTGCCTATCGTTCCCCGCACACACACTCAAGCTCCAGTGGTTGTAACCTTCCATCTTGTTCAGTGGAATGGAACTGAATATGTTGGGCAAGTTAAAGACGTTAACGAACTTCTGCAAGTTGCCTGTGTGAGTTTCTTGTCAAAGTGCGGCACTTGTACTTTTGGCCTATCCGCTTTGACTACTCGTGGGAACCATTTGAGTCATTTTTGAGGATGGTCTCTCTCAACGTCGATAAAAGCACATCCAGTCAGATGCGTCAGTTTTTCACAGTAATTTAGGACAGATACTGCATAGAATTTGCAGAAGAAACGGATATAAAATTAAATCAGTGATGTCAAGGTGTTTGTGTTTTCCTACACATTTCTGTATATTTACTGACATGTGTAGCAAAACAAACGTGACATCACTGTATTTGTCTGTTTCTCCTGCAATTTCTAGTTGCTTGCAGACCCATACTGACCATCTGTCTCTATATTAATAGTTCTCTGAGCGGAGCCCCGAGAGACCTATGAAAGGGTTTTGGACCTAGTGTAAAAATACAAAATAACATATATTCATATAAATGTATGAATTTATTATACACTGTTTTAACCTTCATTGTGGTGAGAAACTTTTGAGAAGAAATAAGTGTAAAACGAGATGTGATTAACAGTTTTAGGGATTGATGAGCAGTTCAAATACATGAAGAATAGTGCAGAACGATATGTGATTTAGCAGTATTGCTTATTGATCAGCAGTTCAGGTAAATGAGGAAATGTGTATATGCAGTGTTTGTAGCCAAAGGAAAGTGACTTTGGTTTTGGATGGATAAATGTTAAACCTCCGTTCAATTTGTTGTAATTATGACGTTCGACATAATATGTTTTCCTGAATTTGCATTTATTCTTCCTGTACTTGAAATAAAATAATCATAGGAAATGTTGCTGTTGTCTCTCTTAATTCTTTATTCATCCTGTTTGTGTTTTTTTACATCCCTGAGAATATGGTTTGAAAGAGAATGTGGCTGCATTTCACATTTACAACAAACAGAAAGAAGCACCTGTGTCGGATGTCAGGTATTACAACAATTCACCTCATTCAGTGACACTCAGAAAACCTTAATGATTTAGTTTTGCAACAGAAATTCACATTTACTAATCCATTTAACTGTTCAAGTAAACATTTTCCAACTTGGATCAATTAAAAAACCCAAACGTACATAATTGTGTTGTAATACCTGACCTCCGACATAATGTCATATACAAAGTTCTGAATGAGATTTATCTGAAACTAATGAACAGACTATATTCCAATTTCACATAATATTTGCACATGCTATAAACTGTCCAACACGGATTTTTCATGTAATTCTCTCACTTTTCATTTCCAAGCACCCTTGTTGCCTTTTCAGTAACACCTTTTGGCAATGGGTCATATATATATATATAGTCTGGACACAAAATTTGCCCATGAGTTTAGAATCAAGAAAACTGTATTGTCTCGACACTGTTGGTGGCCTGGCCTGTTGTCATGGTTAGCGAGGTGAGTCCAGAACTAGCTCATTCTGTTCTGACACTGCACTACAAGGTCGACAATGCAAGTGGCACCCTCATAGGTTGGTTTCCGTTCAAAAACATGTGCACGCAGTTAACGAGTGCTATTTGAAACATACGTCAGCAGCAGGAGGATGCAAGAAGGCTTTTAAGTTTGTTTTTTGTTGTTCCATTTCAGTTATGTCTTTTTTCTGTCTTTGCAGATTGCTGAAGCCGGCGAAAGCGTGGACGGCCATTATGACGTCATAAACAAAAACTCCCAAAGTGCAGTAAGTATAAATCTTTTTGCTTCAGTTTTTCGTCAGACCTTTGCATGAGTTGTGAATGGTTAGCAACCATTCAACGAGTCTTACATCAAGAGACTGAGTCTGGTATGTCACAGCGCAGTGTCTTCCAACAAAGAACGCCGAGAGCGCCGAAATCACGCGAATAACCAGCTTGGGTAGCTATTATGCTGCAACGCCGACGCCATAATGACTGTATGATTCTGCTCTTGCCGATGTGTCACCATTGCCTTAGGTTCAGCGATACGTTGGTACAACTGCTACACTGCTCCTGCGTTAACGTCAGCGCTGTTGCTCTCAGCATTGTTGTTGACACTGGCTTCACCATCGCTTCCACAGTCGCTTTGACAGTCAACTTGTACCCGCTGTAGTAGAGTTCCATAGTGGCCTGACGAGTGGTGCTTTGACTAAATGCAAATTAGCTGCGCCACCGCGTCACGAAAGGCGCGCGCGAAATTCTAGCTGTGGCCGGAACTATCCCGGACCTCTTTCTCAACATCTTGAGTTCAACGTTAAACCTTTCATTAGACTGCCGTGAAAGAGGCCACTCTGCACTGCTGTGCACCCATTGTTTTCTGCCGTGTTTAAGTGGCTCTAAAGTGGAAGCGAATTACTCGAAACGAGATTGACAACTAAAACCAGACTCCATTCATGTAGAGCTTTTCGGGCTGGGGGAAATACGTATCTAAAGCGATTGCTGCGTGCACGTTCATGTCGACAGTAAGATGCACACTTTTGTTTTAATTTCATTGGATATGCTAATTTACATAAACCAATAAAAAAATTAGCATGAGGTGTATTTCCGGCAACATCTAAAACCAACAGATGGACGTCTGCTAAAATGATGCTTGACTGTGCAAAAAGCCTTGATACTAACCTATCATTTTCGATCGGCGGACAAGGTTGGTATAGATTTGTGGCAAAATATCTACTGAGTTTGCTCAGTTCGAGGTTCTAGGCGGGTGGTTGCTTTGAGGGTTGACTGACTGAACTACCCTGGAATCACAGTGTATCGTCTCCTGCGCGTGCCTTTCGTTTCCTCCCTTGTATTCTGACTTGAGCTTGTGACGCGGTGGCGCAGCGGATTTGCATTTAGTCAAAGCACTGGTCGTCAGGCACTTATGCAGAGTTCATAGTTCTGGCCATTTATTTCCCCGCCCGGCTACTAGCTCTTAATGGCATCATTGCATATGGTCTGGTAGCTGATTTCGGCACAACGCTTGTTTGCAGGACTTTTGGTATCTTGACTTGTCAAGTATCATTGTCCCCCAAGGTGTGCAATTAACACATTCTGCCACACTACCGAAAACCCTAAATTCAGTTGAAGTTGCCCTCTGAAGGAGTGTACTACAATTCTAGAGACAGATCGAGTATGATAGTTCTAGGGTGGTGCCAGAATAGCTTGGCGCCTATGGGCGCCAAGCTATTCTGACACCACCCTTGAACTATCATGCTCGATCCATGTCTTGCTGTGGGGTGCCGGGGCTGAAGGAGTTAAGTCTATAGGCCACACGCAGTTATCACACGGTAGGTATCAGCTAGAGTACGAAAATGCTCAGGCGGTTAAGCGTCGGAGCAGGAGAGCGAAGGGAATCGCCGGGTCGTGGGTTCAAGTCCCCGTCCCGGCCCCGGTAGCTGGACTCGCAATCCAGGGAACAAAAAGACGGGCTTGTTCCATAGCTTGTCCGTTGAAAGGTCCTGGTAAATCAAAGTGGCACATTTGCAGTGCGCCTTCAGTGTTCAGGTCGTACTCCGTAGGCAATAGTTCATAGGCAATAGTGTTCAGCTCGTACTCCATACTCCCTGTCCCTCATAACCCGCCCGTCAGGGCCGTCCATTATCACTTCGGTGCCGTCGACGTTAAACCCCGAACGAACCAACTAGGTATCAGCTGTTAGATTTGCCAAAGATGACAAGGACACAACAAGTGATTACCAAACGTTCTTGATGTAAATCTCATTAAATGCTTGTTAACAGCCATTCAAAACTGATGCAAAACGTCTTACTAAAAACTGAATGTGTATGTTAAGATGGATAGTGGGGATGAAAACGACATTCAGCGCTCAAACTCCTCAGCAACGTCGGACGAACTTCTGCTACCTGTTCAACAACGAGAGAGGCTGTCGAAAGACAGGTGTAACTTTGTACATGCGTGTGTCAAGTGCAATGGGGCCCACTCAAAAACAGTGTGTTCTAAGTAGACAGTAGGCCTCCACACAGGAAAGCGGTGATAACGCGCGCCTTATGTTTACGATGTCCATGTTACACATAGGTCTAGCGCCCCATCATACCGTGCCTTTTCAACTTATCAACAGAATTACGCTAGTCTTGCCTGTGCCAGTAATAACAAATATCGCATCGAGATGTACGATATTCGCACATACGCTTAACCTCCTCCCCAAAACTCCATCTTTACACCTTTTCCACATTATACCAATTTTACTCATTCAAGGGGCCTGCATCAATAGCCGCGAAAGTGTCGTATAGCGTTGCCGGGGTCAACGCTATACGACATTATCGCAGCTCACTATCGCACCTATTGATGCGAGGAGCCTTGAATGAGTTGAAGACATCAGTCAAGCAAGCGCAATATCAGCTGAGCACCAAACTGACCAGTAGCAAGCTGAATCCATATTTCTGTGGTGCAGATTTCTTTTAAAGTTCACAAAAGTTCCCGCACATCATGTTTCTGCACGTTTATCAATAAATATATATTGTCTGAACACATGAAACGTGCCCATGAGTTTAGGTACAACTACACAGTCTCAAGAATCAAGAAAACTGAATTGTCTCGACACTGTTGGTGGCCTGTTGTCATGTTGAGCGAGGTGAATCCAGAACTAGCTCATTTAGTTCTGACACTGCACTACAAGGTCAACCATGCAAGTGGCACCCTCATAGGATGGTTTCCGTTCAAAAACATGTGCACGCAGCTAACGAGTACTATTTGAAACATAAACGTCAGCAGCAGCAGGTGTTTTTTTTTTATTTTTATTTTTTATTTTTAAATGTACAAGAGGCCTTCCCGGGTCCATCCTCCTGGAGAATGCAACATGCAACTTCCAGTTATGTTTTTTTTTTTAAATCTCTGCAGACTGCTGAAGCCGGCGAAAGCGTGGACGGCCATTATGACGTCATAAATAAAAACTCCGAAAATGCAGTGAGTATAAATCTTTTTACTTCAGTTTTAGTCAGACCTTTGCATCAGTTTTGCATGGCTGTTAGCAACCATTAAACCAGTCTCACATCAAGAGAGTATGGTACGTCACAGCGCAGTGTCTTCCAACAAAGTACGAGAGCGAAATCACGGTGAATAACCAGGTTCCGTCAGGAGATGTTTGAGGTGTTGTCTGTGCTTATGGTACACGATGGACACCCGCCGTCATTTTGCTGTCGTGCGTTGTTCGAAGTCGTTCGTTGCAAACGGAACCTCTCTACAATCTCTTGGACGCCAGTAGATTTTGCTGAACGGGAAAAACTCTCAGCCCTTCCGCGGCCCCCCCCCTCCCGCCCCCCTCCTCCGCCCTCTCTTTCACAGCGTCTCCAAAAATGGCTGCTCCTTGAGCCTAAACTTCGTTTATTTTTTACAGCTCCAAAAATACAGAAGTACTGATCTTCTCACTTCAGTTTTTAGTCAGATATTTTGCATCAGTTTTGAATGTCTATTAACAGCCAGTCAATAAGACTCACATCAAGAGAGTTTGTTAACCCATTACATCCTGATGCTGACTTTTTAAAAATGTGCTTATTGTCCTATGAAGGCTACATTTCAGGTTAGGAGATAGATCAATCGTTTTAGTTCAAGGGTGGTGCCGAATAGCTTGGCGCCTCAGGCACCACCCTTGAACTATCACAGTCAAATTTATGTCATGCAATGCGTGTAACAGGATGAAAAGGGTTAATTACAGCACTGCGCCCTTGTCATCTAACCAGTTGTTACCTAACCAGTTGTTACCTAACCAGTTGTTCTTACCTAACTAGTTGTTACCTAACCAGTTGTTACCTAATCTGTGATACTGCATGTGGTCTATAGACTTAATTGCACACCTCGGGGGACAATGACTTGTTAAAGTTGAAGTTTATGACCCAAACTACCGCGCTGTGAAGATCGGTGAACTGCAACAGTTTTTTTTTTAAAGTTCAAGTAGTCTTCCTAAGTCCATCCTCCTTGAGAATACAACATGCAACTTCCATTTCAGTTGTTATTTTTTTTCCTGTCTAAGCAGATTGCTGACGCCGACGAAAGCGGGAACGGCCATCATGACGTCATAAATAAAATCGACGTGATCGAAGATGATGACGACAGAGACTGCCAAGACCCTTTTGGGCGCCTCGTAAATAAACTTCAACACTCGCTCATCGACGCGTGGACAGCACACCGAGCTGTGGGCATTCGTGTGGTACAATGTATCCTCTTGGTGCTTTACTTTACATACTTTGGGTACGCCATATACCACAGATTCGGAGACGAGGGATCTGTGCGACTGTTATGTGTGACACTATTGGCAGTGCTGATTGTGAGTGTAGCCAAGACTTCAGAGCACGCTTCTTCTGTCGCCTCTCGCATATATTCCGTTGTCAACAGAGGAGACGACAAAAAATGTCGGAAAATAATTCGTTGGTGAGTATGGGGCAGAACCACGCCCCCCCCCACCCCACCTCCCCCCCCCCCCCACCCAAAAAAAAAAAAAAACCGGGGGGAAAATTTAAAAAAATAAAATTAAAAAAAATTCAGTTATGTACGAAAACCGATACAGCCTTAAACACAGTGAGGACAAGAAGATCACATTACGTGACAGCGCGTGCATACGCAACACAAAGAACACCAGCACTCATGCATTCAGTCCCTCCTCTACACCACCAAATACAGTCATCGACACTACCACACATATATATTGTAAATCGTTGCTCTGGAAACTGATTCATACATGGTAATTGTAATCCTCTTGCACCACCGTCCATCCAGCTGAAAGTGGTCGTTTGCGTGTCGGCAGTGGGTTTTGTCGTGACGAGTCCAGTCGGAATCAGCGAGAGAAAAAACCCACTACCATACACGCAAAAGGTTACAACAGGTTATCACTCCGTCGTCCCAACAAAGTATCGATGACTTCAGCCACCGTGAGATTTTATTTTTATTTATTTATTTATTTATTTATTTCTCAACGGATGAAGTAATTGGCACATATGCCATTTTTAATACTTGCCGTTGCTACTCTACAAGCACAGGGTAATAATTGTAATAGTATACTGACACCAAAGGAAAGATTAGGAGACATTAAACACGCAGAGACATTAAATAAAATTCATTCATTCATTCATTCGGTCATACATTTAAATAAAAAAAATCCCTTCGAACACTAGCGCCAGGGAGATCCGCCCATCCAAGGCTCGCTTGCAGCGCGCTGGCTTGGCTATATTTAGCGCTGAATGTGTCCTTACAAGCCGTCACTTGGCTTGCGCACTGGATCCATGGATGAACTTTTAACTCATTCAGCCCGGCGCACTTATTTCCCAAAATTTTTTGGGGCGTCATCTAACGACTATGCACCTGTTACAGGAGATGGATCGACCATGATAATTCAAGGGCAGTGCCAGATTAGCGGCTTGGCGCCTATCGGCGCCAAGCTAATCTGGTACTGCTGCTGTGGTGCGTCAGGGCTGTATGGGTTAACAGAGTAGGCCTACATAATATTGAAAAGTTACTTAGTGGGCAAAGCGTTAAACAGCATGTTTGCACTGTACGTGCGAAAAACAAGTTACTTGACTCTGTTACCGTGCAACCAACACCTGACTTCTGCTGTCAACCCTGTACTACCAGTGGTCGCAGACTGTCTGTCTGAAGTCTGTGTCAGCTCAACGACGAAGATCCCCAGCCGTCAATGGAAAAGGGACACAAAGTGCCTTCAGCAAGAGGCATAGATCCTCATGAGCCCCCGCAACTGCGGGGGCTCATGAGGATCTGTGCCTCTTGCAGTTGGATGGTGTTCAATTTGTTCTTCTCGGCTGTGAAGGGGGGAATCGTGCTCGGTATCGATTCTTATTCAGATCTTGAACAATAAACTAGTTTCGCGAGATAGTTTCACAGAAATGTGCTTGTTTTCTTGTGGGTTTCATTTAGGTCTTTGTACGTATTAAGTACCGTTACCATGGTGACTCTTCTGATTGTCCTGGTGGCTGTGCGAACACCCGGGAATCTCGTCTCCCTGGCTGGGCTGGCCGCCTTCGTCATACTTTCTTACGTCACGTCCCTCCATCCTGCTAAAGTAAGATTTCTTTTGCGGTGCAGGGTCAGAAATTGAGATGAAAAGCTGAATCGGATAAGGTAATGGGGAAAAAAAGGGGAGGGGGTGGGGGTGGGGATGGGGTGGAGGGGGGAGGTGGGGGTGGGGGGGGGGGTGGGGGTGGAAGCATGCTATAAACATAGAAAAAAAAAGGTTCTGCTCTTAAAACTAGAGGCCACAAATCCAATAGACAGAACTCACGCACAAATGCACGCACGCACGCACGCACGCACGCACGCACGCACGCACACACACACACACACACACACACACACACACACACACACACACACACACACACACATCTACAATCATCTAAGAGGAAAACAAAAAATAGAGGTTGAAAACCCTCCAAGTTGGAAGCATGAAACACGTTTCGGATCAAAGATCCTTCTTCTCGGTGATATGGAAACAACGTAGAACAGAAAAGAACACGATAGAAAGAAAAGACGTCATCCTGTGTCCAGAAAATTTAGAATGACGTAAAAATAAAAAGAAGAAGTTCACGAGAAAAGGCCCCGCCACACATGCCGGTTGTGCCCCGATTTTGAAGCCGATTCCGATCCGATTGCGATCGGATGACGTCATATATCCGATCCGATCCCAATCGGCTGGGAATCGGGTGTCTAGAACCTGCTCTATTTTTCCGACCCGAATCGGCCCCGATTGTAAGCTTCAACCAATCAGAGCGCGTCTCGCAAAGCATGTCGTTTCAGTTTGAAAATGGCGGAAGATCAGTACCACCTTCGTTGCCGATGTTTCGCCCGCCTCTTCCCGAATATGATGCAAAACTGCTGATAATGCAAGCACATCATCATCACTGTCGAAACTAGCAGCCATTTCGCTGAACAGGTACGACCTTGATCTTCGATTCAAACCGGTCGGCTAAAAAAAAGTCGGGGAATGTGTGGCAGTGCACACGTTTTTGTAGTCCGGTCCGATCACACTCCGATTCGAAACTGCTCGAGAATCGGCCTCAAAATCGGGCATGTTTGGCGGGGCCTAAAGAGAGAACAGAAGATAGATAATGACGCAAATGCACACGCACAAAACACGTAGCACAAAACTTACGTCTACATACCATCACGTCACTGCACGCATTCCCGGCGCAATTCACGTAAAAGCATAAACATTCACACACACACACACACAAACACACACACACACACACACACACACACACACACACACACACACACACACACACACACACACACTGCCGATCAGTGCAACAGTAGCATCAAGTATCAACAGTGAGGTCAAATCTGGCACCAACCACGTATCAGCCCGAGCATACGTCCCTAAACATTGGTTTGTATCGGGCCGAATGTTCAAGCCGCGCGGATGGTAAGTGCCAAGCCTGTCCGCGAAAAATTATTCTGTCATTTTGCGGCGGATGAAGTTGGATGTATTTTGCCAAAGGATGCGTATGCTGAAATGTGTGAGGTTATAATCATCTACTTTGTAAGCCTTCCGCCGTTCCGGGCATGTCAGCAACCCAGTGCGCTAAAGGCCATCGGCCCGACGTCGGCCCAACGGCCTTTAGCGCAGTGGGAAGTTGTTCTGGTCTTTGATAATACGGCATGATCCTACACGATCTAAACTAGTCACGAAAAGTCGAGGAATACCTACCGTTTTGTACTCTGTTTAGTTCTAATCAATGCAATTTCCGAATGCGTCAGCTTCAATCAATCAAACTTTACAATACCTTGACAGAACAGCATTGAAGGGCGGCTTGGTCTGTGAGTAATACATTGTCTCAAGCGTTCCTTGACTTAACGTAATAGGCCATATATGTATGCTATACAGACCAAGGGGAATTACTCAGCGCTGGACAGACAAACAGTTAGGTCCCCTGCCCCCGCCTATCAGGCACCCAATCGCCTGCCCACAGAGAAATACACAAGTATAGAGCAAGACGATCATCTACATCCTCAAAAGGATGCAAAAGGTCTCCCTTATAACCCATGTCTTTCTCCGGAACTTAGGAAGTAGGCAGGAGAAACATACATACACAAACACGAAGGTGCACTACTAAATGTGTTCGGGTAAATACCCTGATTTCCCACAGTAGATGCACACGACAATACACAACAATGTAACGTTATAATTTGCCTCGAGTTATAGATACTCATAAACCAGATAGGTGAGGCTAGCGCCGGCAGAATTGTATACAGACCAAGGGGAATTACTCAGCGCTACATTATAACGTTACATTGTTGTGTATTGTCGTGTGCTTCTACTGTGGGAAATCAGGGTATTTACCCGACCACACTGATTTAGTAGTGCACCTTCGTGTTTGTGTATGTATGTTTCTCCTGCCTACTTCCTAAGTTCCGGAGAAAGACATGTGTTATAAGCGAGACCTGATGCATCCTTTTGAGGATGCAGATGATCGTCTTGCTCTATACTTGTGTATTTCTCTGTGGGCTGGCGATTGGGTGCCTGATAGGCGGGGGCAAGGGATCTAACTGTTTGTCTGTCCAGTCTGAGTGATTCCCCTTGGTCTGTATAAGAGTTATGCGTAAAGATTTTGTAGTGTTTACTTTATATCCATTTGGAATTTGTAGCTGTGCAAGGGCAGGGAGAAAATGTTCATAATTATGCTATAATGTGTTTATGTCTTGTTTGTGCTATTTGTTATAAATGTACCACAACCGAATTTCTCTTTTCGAGATAATAAAGTACTCTTATTCTTATTCTTATTCTTATACAGTTCTGCCAGCGCTAGCCTCCCCTATCTGGTTTGTGAGTATATGTATGCTGTCGCGTGATTTTGGGCACTGGAAGGTCCAAAATCACACACCAGCGCACTCATGTTCTACACGCAGACGTGGAACGGCAATTGTGAAAAATGACACTGTCTCTGCTAGGTTAACCCATTCAGCCCTGACTCACTACAGCAGGAGATGGGTCGACCATGATAATTCAAGGGTAGTGCCAGTTTAGCTTGGCGCCTGTCGGCGCCAAGCTAATCTGGCACTACCCTTGAATTATCATTATCGATCCATCTTCTGCAACTGGTGCACAGTCATTAGATGTCGCCTCCGAAATTTGGGAAATACGACCGTCGGGATGAATGAGTTAATATCTTTACCATTGCAAAATAAAGATTTGTTGATTCTTTGACTGACCCACAGGTTGCTCCTTGTCTCAGATGCGTAATGTTTATTTTAACTCAGGTGCGACCAAAAGTGAGACTATGCTCTGGGCCAGTGGGTGTCCGTCCGTCCGCCGTCGTCTGTAGTAAACTTTAACGTTTGGCATTTCTAGGAGACTATTCAGGCCACAGCCTTCACACTTGGCAAGACTTTACCGAACATACCAATCTGAGTGACATCTCTCAAAGGTCAAGTTCATAGGGGAATCCGAAAATAGGTCAAAATAGCCATATTTTGACAAAATTTATGTTTTCTCAAATACTGTTCACAACTTCAAAGCGAAACGTGGTACAAAGATACCTGGCGATGTAAGACCTGTCTTTGCATACTAACTTGGTTGACCCTTCAGAAAGATCAAAGGTCACAAGAGATCAGGAAATAGACCAAAAATAGCCATATTTTGACAAAAGATGTATTTTCTCAAATACTATTCACAACTTCAAACCCAAACTTGGTACAGAGATACCTGATAGTAAGACCTTCCTTTGAATACCAATTTGGATGACCCATCAGAAAGGTCAAGGGTCACAAGAGTTCAGGAAATAGATGACAAATAGCCAATTTTGACCAAAAATGTTTTTTTTTTCTCAAATACTATTTACAACTGCCACCCCGAACCTGGTACAGGGATACCTGACGGTAAGACCTTCCTATGCATGCTAAGTTGGACAACCGCTCGGAAAGGTCAAGGGTGACAAGAAATCAACAAATGGTGTGAAAAGTGTCTATTTTATGGTAGAACTTTAGTTTTTAATCTCTGCCATTCTTGTTCTTAGTATGTTTCAACCCCCCCCCCCCCCCCCTTGCGCGTGCAGCCACCGGTTTACCCCCAAGGTCCCATTTAAAAAATGTTGGAGGTGTTGCTAATGACTATGTGCCATGTTGCAGGAGATGGATTGACCATGATAATTTAAGGGTAGTGCCAGATAATCTGGCACCACCCTTAAACTATCATGGTCAATCCATCTCGTGCTGTAGGGTCTCGGAGCTAAAAGGGTTAACCTCTTGACAGAGCAAAGGCTAAACATTACACAGCTGCAAGAAGCAAAGGCTCCGCGGTTCCTGTGGTTCGTAAAAATCGCTGCCTCTTGCTAGGCGTATTAATATATATATATATATATATATATATATATATATATATATATATATATATATATATATATATATATATATATATATATAATATATATATATATATATATATATATATATATATATATATATATATATATATATATATATATATATATATATATATATATATATATGTCCAGTGACGTGGGCGAATAAAATAATAATAATAATAATAATAATAATAATAATAGTAATAATAATAATTATAATAATGCGTATTTATATAGCGCTTACTCTTAATCAAAAGCTCTAAGCGCTTTACAATCTGTACACAAAAATAAAAATACAATGACATATGCACATAACAAACAAAACACAATGCCCGAACACACCACTTTTACAATAAACTAAACAACAATGCATACATAATAATTTATGTTCTAATTAACATTCAGTCTAAACAAGGAGGATTACAGAACTACAACTAAGGCACCAAACACTGACAGTTATTCAAAGTAAAGCTTGAAGAGGTGAGTTTTCAACGACCTCTTGAAGTCAGAGACAGACTCGGTGCCTCAGACCTCAAGAGGCAGTGTATTCCATAACACTGGGGCTTGATAAACAAAAGTGCGCTGACCAAATGTTTTAGTTTGGACAGAAGCCGTTTATCAGAAGAGGAGCGGAGCTCATGCGAGGGTGTATACACGTGCAGCAAAGAGGACAGGTATTGTGGGGTGGTGCCTGAAAGGCAGTTAAAACAGATTGAATTTAACCCAATCAGTGCCAGCTGACGCAGACTGTGTTTGTGCAATCTACTTTAACCCATTCAGCCCGGACGCACTACAGCAGAAGACGGATCGACCATGATAATTCAAGGGCAGTGCCAGATTGGCTCGGCGCCTGTCGGCGCCAAGCTAATCTGGCACTGCCCATGAATTGTCATGGTCGGTCTATCTCCTGCAACTGGTGCATAGTCGTTAGATGACGCCACCCGACCCAAATTTGGGAAATACTGACGGCCTTGGGGCTGGAATGAGTTAATCCAACACGGGAAACCCTAGCTTCCTTAGGAACATGATTTAAGTGTTAGCAGCAGCCACAGATGATGGTGAGACCCCGCAACTGCGTGGGATCATTGAGGGTCTGTACCTCTTGCAGTTCTCAGTGGCTGGTGTTCACATTTTCTCGGCACTGAATGGGTTGAGAGATTTCAGAAAAAACAATTTGCGATCACTGGAAGGGAGGTAGACAGTACCGGTAGCTGCCTGAACAAGGGGGGTTAAATCTGAATTTATTTCAGGTCAACTGGCACACAGTGTTCTGGGGGTTCAGCCTTCAGTTTTACTTCGCTGTCATTATATTGAGGACCGAGTGGGGGTTCCACGCCTTCAAGTGGCTGGGAGACAGGATGTCTGATTTTCTCCACTACTCGCAAGAGGGAGCCGTCTTTGTTTTCGGGGACAAGTTTTCCGTGCATTTGTTCGCGTTTGCTGTGAGTTGCAGGGGCGGGCCCCGGAGGGGTAGAAGGGGGGGGGAGGTGGTTCCAGTGATTCCGTCCCCCCCCCCCCCCCAGGCGAAACAATCTTTAAAATACTATAACGAAGTCCCTTTTGGGGAGTCTGATCCCCTCCCCCTGCTTTTTGATAATTCGGCAGGCGGGTAATGAGAAAGTGGAGGTCTTTTGGCGCCCCCCTCCCTACCCCCCACGTTGAGTTTTCAGCCGCCGGGACGAAAGGTATGGCGTCCATCTTTCGCACCCCACCCCCCCACACCCCCCCCCCCCCCCCCAATACCAAGCCGTTTGAATTTTCGGCCACTGGGAAGCAAGGTCTGGCATGACGAGATCTTTTGTGTCGGAATGAAGGTCACAAACAAAACGTTGGAACCCCCCCCCCCCCACTCCGTTCCTGACTGGGCACTTCTAGTCCCCTCTGAGAACCGCTTCACAGGTGGAACAAGTGACTATTAAACCTGCTAGCATGCGACTCTGCACTCTGAAGTGAACAAGGGTTATGGCGGCGAGGGACACCCACAAGAAACAAGCATACTATAAATATAATACGCTCAAAACGTGTTATCTATGGTCAATATATAACAGTTTATATTATGTGAACTGATACCCCCCACCCAAAAAACAAACAAACAAACACTGAAACAAAAAAACACCACCAACAACAACACCCAAAGCGAGTTATTCGTGGTCGATGTATAATGGTTTATGTGAAGTCGAGTCTGCATGTACGTATCTACACTGGCTGTTTTTCTCGATTCTCTGTGGTACGTAGCTTCAGTCTGACCTTGAACTGATCTTGAATTCAGTCCTTCAACCCGCCCTGTCTTCCTTTTACAGATTATGCCAATGGTTGTGTTCTTCAGCTCAGTGACGTCTGTTCTATATTACCTGGGCGTCCTTCAGGCCATTGTCAACGTCATTGGCCGCTTTCTGGCCGCTTGTCTGGGAACTACCCCAGCCGAGAGTCTTGTGGCGGCCGCAAACATCTTCATGGCTATGGTACGTTGACTGTCTTTATGCTTCTGAGAGAAGAATAGATTGACAGGCAGACAGCCAAGGCTCGTGAGGATCATTGCCTCTTGCTAGCTTAACCCTTTTAAACCCACGGCCGCGTTGCCCAAATTGTGAAGGTATCACCTAACGATTATGTACCAGGTGCAGAAGATCATGTGGATTGACCATGATTATTCAAGGGCAGTGTCAGATTAGCAGGGCGCTGTCAGGCACTATCCTTGAATTTATCATGGTCCTGCCATCTCCTGCTGTAGTTCATCGGGCCTAAATGGGTTAAGTTTACAGCTAGACTTGTGAGACCGTCAGGTACAAATTGTTGGGAATCACGTAGATCTGGGCCACAGGGATGCTCGTTGCGAAAAATTAATCACCACTATGACACGGGTAGTGGGAAATAGCACATTCGTTGTAGTTGTGATGGATCGTGCCATGTCTTTGATCTAGGCCAGTCTCTTTTGTTGACGGGCGAACACGCACAGGCAGTATCACACTTCCTGTCTCCCTCGATTCGCTATACTGATCAGCGGTAGCTAATCGAGGGAGACAGCCAGTGTACAGGCAGTATTTGTCATCTGATGTGTTCGGCTGGATAACAAAGTATAGTTCTATGCGACGACGCCGAAGACGACGACGACGGCGATGATAGTGATACATTTGATGAATTGATGATGATTTTCATTTTAAGTGGTGTGGGTGGTGTTCCATTTTCTCGGTAGCGAAAGGGTTAAGGCGGCCACATGTTCCAACAAGACATGATGAAGGTAATCGGCATGCTGTGTGACATGATGAAGGTAATCGGCATGCTGTGTGACATGATGAAGGTAATCGGCATGCTGTGTGACATGATGAAGGTAATCGGCATGCTGTGTGACATGATGAAGGTAATCGGCATGCTGTGTGACATGATGAAGAGTCGTGGGGGGGGGGGGGGGGGGGGTAATCGGCATACTGTGTGACATGATGAAGAGTCGTGGAGGGTAATCGGCATGCTGTGTGACATGATGAAGAGTCGTGGAGGGTAATCGGCATGCTGTGTGACATGATGAAGAGTCGTGGAGGGTAATCGCATGCTGTGTGTGTTTTACCCCAGACTGACTCTCCGCTGTTGGTACGACCGTTTGTGCCGAGGATGACCATGTCCGAGCTGCACGCTGTCATGACGGGAGGGTTTGCCACTATCGCTGGCTCAGTCTTCGGGGCCTACATCGGCTTCGGGGTGCGCATTGGGTAGAGATTACAATAATGATGTCTGACTCCCTTGTTGGCTAACATGCTCGCGTTATTTGCGTTGCTTTTGTATAGTGTTTTTTCCAGTTTATTTCTTCGTGTTTCGATTTATTGTGGTTTTTTTTTTTTTGCTCTGTGCTGTTAATGCTCATTTTGTAACAGAACAGTTTGTAAGAGAGGCGTTTCGCCTAAAATTTTCATCCTGTAAATAAAACGTTTCATCATCATCAGTGCAGCCCTCTGCGAACCGACCAATAACAACGCGTGTTACATTCTATTAAAATATCCAACTCTGTTTATTAAGCAATCAACGCATGTCTTTTATTTTATGCTAGCGCAGTCACACTTTGTCTTCTTTCAGTCTCTTTACACTTTTTCTCATTGGCCTGGCTTTATTCGATTTTTTTTCCTGGTCGCCCGTTCTCACATGTTACCAAGGTAACATGTGATAAGTAGACTCCCTTATTACATGTTACGATGACAATGTTACTCGCTGCGCAAAGCGTTCTCCACCAAATAAATCTTTGGCCAATCACATTTCTCGGTACAAACATACCCTAATCTTCATTTAGTCAACAAAACAAAAATATGCCCAAAATAAATAATCTAGGGACTCTACAACAAAAATTACTATATGCAGGTGGTCTGTGATGCCGCTGGTTACAAAACTTTACCGAATAATTGGATAAGCCGTTAAATAACATCAACGACAGGAAAATTCAACTGAAGGGAAGGTCCTATCACGTACTGACCGTATTTGAAACAAAAAGATAGAAAAATAAACATTGAGGGGGTTACACAACAAATAACTTATTGCATGCCTTATGTTCGGCCTATATTACCAATTTCATACAAAAGAATGACAGAAAATGTGTTAAATTAAAATATACCTTATTGAGAAATTCCAGGCGAGTGCAGTTTGCGCGAGGTTGTTGACTGATAGTCAAAAGTATGGAGATTTACGACTCATGAATTTCTACGTCACACGTACACTTTGGGGTCCTTTCAAGGGTATACTTTACGCTTATACTTTTTTTACAGTTGAAGAAAAAATCTTTGTATTGGTTTAAATAGTTTATTACTTTGCAAAATACATAAAAGAATATAGATCACTTATCATCAGATCAAAACAAGCCACAGGCTTAGAAGATGATCAATCTTTGTATTACGAGTTAGGCTTTGCCAGTGGTTCTTGTCGCCTCTCGGGTCCGGTCAGGGGGGGTGGTGGTGGGGGGGGGGGGGGTCAATGTCGGAGATAAGAGCTTCGGGCTGAAACCCTCGACTCTTACCTACGACATTGACCCCCCTGACCGGACCACTGGCAAAGCCTAACTCCTAATACAGCTAATAGGACGTTTTATGATGGCAGATTATGAGCCGATATCCCGCGCTGTTCATCAACCACAGACAGCATGTTTCACATTTTGCGCTTCCGCTATATTAGCTGGCATCCCAATTCAAGTTATTCCTGATCAATAACAGCGTGTTTTACATTTTATTTCAGTGTAGCCCTCAGCACATCGACCAATAACAACACGTTTTACATTCTTTGTAAATATCGAACTCTGCTCACTAAGCAATCAACACGTCTGTTTTATTTTATTCTAGCACCGTTAGCTAATAGCCCACTTTAATCATCAACCAAATAGCAATGCGTTTTAGGTGTTATTCCAATGTCCCACTCTGTTCATGGACCAATCACATTTCAAGTGCCTATTCTGTTTCAGGTTCCAGCCAATCACCTGCTAGCTGCGTCTGTCATGTCGGCTCCAGCTGCTCTTGCCATTTCCAAGATCACGTACCCGGAGACGGAGAAAAGGCAGATCAGTAATGAAGAATACACCAAGATGGGGGAAGTGTGAGTGCAAGAGATTGGTGGACCGTGATCGTTTTCAGTCCAACACTATGCATTAGCCCCTTTCCCAGTGCGCAAAAGACCCTCGTGCCCACGTTGGTGGCCGTTGGCCCTGTACCTTTTGCGCATTGTGCCACTGCTACATTAACAGGCCGCAGACGCAGGGCTCACTAGGATCGATGATTCAAACAGAAGACAGACAGATCGTGATAGCGCAAAGACAGTGGCTGATTTTTCTAGTTTTGCACATGTAGAGGTCAACATCCCTCCACCCTCTTCCCTTACGGGACTTGACGTCCTTCATAGCATGCGGGGGGCTCATGAGGATCTATGTCTCTTGATGAGATTTAAAACTGACGTGAGTTGATTGAGCGTGAAGTGATGAAAGACGCTGAGCTCAAAACGTTTAGCGTTTTCTGTCATTTTCTCGTGTCCACAAAATTTATTTCCAACAGAGAGGAGCGGAATGTGATAGAAGCGGCGAGTGCGGGGGCCACGTGGTCTATTACACTGGTCGGGTATATACTGGCCAACGTCATCGCCTTTCTTTCCATCCTCAAGTTCATCAACCAGACACTCAACTGGTTCGGCGAAAGGGCCGGCGTGTCAGGGCTCAGCTTTGAGGTATTGGTGACATATTTGTTATGGTCCAGAAATCTAAATTTGATTTACAGCGAAGTAAGTCATAGATTCTGATTCCCCTATGCTCTGTCTCTCTGTTTTGGGTCATTGGTCGTCCGTCCGTCGTTCGTGGTAAAACTTTAACGTTGGCATTTTTAGTCTCGGAGGCTATTCAAGCTACAAATTTCAAATTTGGCCTAAGGATACTTTGTGGCAAGACCAATTTCACACCAATTTCAGTGATCTCACTCAACTAGAATTTTTTTTTTTTATAAAATAAACATAATTATTTTGACATAATTGTATTGTCTCAAATACTATTTTCCACTTCAACCTAAACCTGATACGCAGATATCTGACGGTAAGACCTTTCTATTCATGCTAAATTGGCTGACCGGAAAGGTCAAGGTCACGAAAGGTCAAGAAATAGGTTAAAAATAGCCATATTTTCACAACAAATGTATTTTCTTAAATACTATGTTGCATTTCAAACCCAAACTTGGTACCTAGATACCTGATAGTAAGACCTTTCTTTGCATATTAATTTGGACGACCCCTCATAAAGGTGAAAGGTCATAAGAGATCGACAAATGTGTTACTATTGCCAATTTATTTATTTATTTTAGTCATACACGTGTGCCATTAGGGCTTTATCGTTCTTGTTCTTTTTTGTAATATTTGTTTATTTGTTTTTTAATGTCCTATTACAGCTGATCTGTTCCTACGTCCTGTTATATACAGCTGATCTGTTCCTACGTTCTGTTATATACAGCTGATCTGTTCCTATGTCCTGTTATATACAGCTGATCTGTTCCTACGTCCTGTTATATACAGCTGATCTGTTCCTACGTCCTGTTATATACAGCTAATCTGTTCCTACGTCCTGTTATATACAGCTGATCTGTTCCTACGTCCTGTTATATACAGCTGATCTGTTCCTACGTCCTGTTATATACAGCTGATCTGTTCCTACGTCCTGTACCCCGTCGCCTTATTCATGGGCACAGAGCCGCGCGACTGTCGGCGGATTGCGGAGCTGGTGGGCATCAAGACCTTCACCAACGAGTTTATCGCCTACGCCCAGCTGGAGAAGCTGCTGAAGAACCACAAGACCTGGGTTAATTACACGTCCCAGTTTGATGTTGGGAGCCCTGGCATCGTGGACTATGTGGGCGAAGATATCAAGCTGCTGGAATGGAACATCACTTTATTCAAAGGGTACTTGTCGGTACGTAGCTGCCTCACTAACGCCTTTTGAAATGTATCCTTAATGTATGCGTGGATCTATAACGACCTGAAGCAGGTATTACTAGCAAACCAAATTGGTGGGGCTAGCGATGGTAGAAATAGTACACACAAGGGGAATTATTTCAGCGCTGGACAGAAAAAGGGTTAGATCCCCTGCCCTCTGAAGAGATGTATGTATATATATCTCACCTTCTTGTTATTTATTTACGTATTGTTCTGCGGGCTGGCGATTGGGTGCCTGACAGGAGGTGGCAAGGGATCTAACCGTTTGTCTGTTCAACGCCGAGTAATTCCCCTTGATATGTGTACTAAGTATTACTAGGACATGACGTGCAATGCTAGTTTCGTTGTCATAGTCAATATTTTGATGTGATTTTTAAAACATCCTAGATTTGATAGCCAGTTGTATAACCAAGCCTCCAATTTCACGTTTAACTATACTGCTTCATTTCATCAAAGCTAGTTATCGTAACAGTTATATTAAGGTCGAAGTGTTGTCTTTGGAATACCATTCAAGAAACAGATCGATCATGATAGCTCAAGGGTGGTGCCAACCTAGATGGCGCCCCAATGCACCGAACTGTTCTGGGCTCCCTTGACTAGTCTTGAACGTGACAGGGCTGAATGGTTTGGGCCATAAAGACATGCCACAAAAGGATGTGGACCGAACATGATAGTTCAAGGTACTGTCTGAATAGCATGGCGCTATCCCGACACCAGCCTTGAACTATGATGGTCGATCTATCTCCAGAACTGTGACGTAGACCTAAACGGATGTCTCACAAAAATGGCAATTTCTTCCTCAGGGTGTAATGGGTTAATTGTTTTCAGACGCGTTCGGAAGTGATAGCCACGTATGCGCTGTGCGGTTTCTCAAACTTCGGGTCCATGGGAATCCTGCTAGGCGGGTTATCGGCAATAGCGCCACACCGCAAACAGGACATGGCCGCCATCATATTCCGGGCCATGATTGCCGGCAACGTTGCCTGCTTCTTCACGGCATGCATTGCCGGTAAGTCCCTGAATGGTTGCTGTCGTTAGATACATGTACCTACCAAATACTATCCCGTCGAAGACTGAAAGTTAGACAGGCAAGGAAAGTAGAAGAAGACAAATAAAAAGAAGGAGAAGAAAACAAGATGGGATGAACCATAACCCACAAAGTCTCTTCTAGGTTGACTTTACCTAGATAATACACTGCTGCACACCTGCATGCTTCTCTGACAGTGTGTCGATGCGCCCGCCCGCCCACGAGACTATTCAAGCCACAGTCTTCAAACTTGGCCCAAGGATACTTTGACCTTTCTAAACATACAAATTTGAGTGACCTCTCACAAAGGTCAAGGTCACAGTGGATCAGGAAATAGTTAAAAATAGCTTTATTTTGACATAATTTATTTTTTTCTCAAATACTATTCACAACTTCATACCCAAACTTGGTACAAAGATACTCGATGGTAATACCTTTCTAAGCATACTAATTTGGTTGATCCCTCGGAAAGGTCAAGGGTCACAAGAGCTGAGGAAATAGGTCCAAAATAGCCATATTTTGACCAAAGATTTTTTTCTCAAATACTATTCACAACTTCAAACCCAAACTTGCTACAGAGATACCTGATGGGAAGATCTTTCTTTGCATACTAATTTGGTTTATCCCTCAACAAGGTCAAGGGTCACAAGAGCTCAGGAAATAGGTCCAAAATACCCATATTTTGACCAAAAAAGGTTTTAATCTCAAAATTCATACTATTCACAACTTCAAACCCAAATTTGGTACAGCGATACCTGATGGTAAGACCTATCTATGCATACTAATTTGCATGACCCCTTGTAAAGGTCAAGGGTCACAAGAGGCCAACAAATTTATGTAAAATGCCAATTTTGATAAAATGGTAGGTATTATCAACGTTTTTGCAAAATTTTTCAATCAAATTCGGTACAAAGGTAGCTGATGATAAGACATTCCTATGCATAATAATTTAGTCGACTCATCGCAAAGGTCAAGGGTCACGGAAGGGGGGGGGGGGGTTGACATGTGTGAAAAAGCCTACATTTTGAAAAAACATGGATTTTGCTGGTGCAGAAGCCAGCCCTTTACTTATTGTCACAAAGGTCACACTTATGTAAATAGGTCATACAAGTGAGTTATAATGGCTTTGCCTTTCATATTACTGAAGTAGTTGAAAGGGTCCAAAGCTGGCTAACGAACTCTTCCAATGTCTTTCACCAAATTAGCTATATCCAAAATTTCAAGTAACTATGACAAAAATTACGGATCAAATCTGGGTCAACATACTTTCTATAAACGGTCTTTTATGTCAACAATGAGACACCCAATTACAATGTGCTCGGAGGCTCTCGTAGCCACCCCTTGAATAAAGTATTTCGCCAAGTTTCAAGCTTGTGCGTGCAGCAATGTCGGACATTCTCTTGTTTACATACATACGCACAGACACACACGCACACACTTACTCACATATATGCACATACGGCGCTTTGCGCCAAATGTACGTTCAGCAGCAAGGTTAGCGTATGCAGACATGACGTAATTTTTATAATTATCTTGTTACTTCAGGTGTTAGAGGTTTAGGCCTGCCCGCCTTTGACATCATGGATATGCTATTAAATTCCCCCCATGGCGTCCCATCCTAAAAAGTCCCTCGTATAAATCTCTTGGCTTGACTTCGCGAACGAAGATTTTATAGGGGTTGCCCACGACGTCTGCAGGCCTGTTTGTGGCTGCGGAGGCCAATACGGGACAGGCAGGTTCGACCGCAGTGGCTACAGAGGGAGGTCTGGCCAGGGTTCTGAGTTGCGGCATCTCTATTTTTTCTCCTGAGCCGCTTGTCCTTAAGGTTAGCTCTGCGAGAGTCCTCAAAGGAGACGGCTGCCTTGTACATGGTGGAGCGCCAGGTGTCACGGTTCGCAGCAAGCGAAGACCGCTGGCGGTGGTCGATTTGGCAAGCACTAAGTGGCTTCTTGAGACAGTCTTTGTATCTTTTCTTTGCTGCCCCTCTGTCTCGGTGACCAGTGGCAAGCTTGCCGAACAGGGTGATCTTGGGTAGGCGATGATCCTCCATCCTGGAGACATGCTCTGCCCAGCGAAGCTGTGTCCGCAGCAGCAAAGCCTCGATGCTCACAGTTTCAGCCTGTTCAAGGACCTCGACGTTGGTGACATAGTCACTCCAGTGAATGCCCAGGATGGTACGCAGGCAGCGCTGGTGGAAGCGTTCGAGGAGTCGTAGTTGGCTGCGGTAGAGGGCCCAGGACTCGGAACCATACAGCAGGGTGGTGAGGACGACAGCTCTGCACACGCTGATCTTGATGCCAGTTTTCAGCTGTTGATTGTGCCACACCCGCTTGAATAGTCGCCCGAAAGCGCTGTTCGCTTTTGCTAGCCTGCTGTCAAGCTCCTTGTCCAGCTTGGCGTCCGACGTGATAATGCAGCCAAGGTAAGTAAACTGGTGCACTGACTTTAGTTCAGACTCGCCGATGGTGACATGGGGAGGGCGATGCACTACCTTGGGTGCCGGCTGATGGAGGACCTCTGTCTTTTTCAGACTGACCTCGAGTCCAAAGAGCTGGGCAGCGTCTGCGAAGTAGGACGTGATGCGCTGCAGGGCTCTCTCTGTGTGTGCAACGAGGGCAGCGTCATCAGCAAAAAGCAGCTCACGAATCAGTTGGTCTAGGGTTTTGGTGTGGGCCTGCAGTCGTCTGAGGTTGAACAGGCTGCCATCGAGACGATACTTGATGTACACTGCGTCGTCATCATCGAGGTCCACCGTGGCCTGCTTCAACATCATGCTAAAAAAGATGGTGAAGAGGGTCGGTGCCAGCACCTAGCCCTGTTTTACACCGTTGAGAATGGAGAATGGTTCTGAGAGGTCATTGTTGAGTCTGACTTGGCCTTGCTGGTCCTCATGTAGCTGGACGATCATGCTGAGGAACTTTGGGGGACAGCGAAGTCGCTATAGGATCTGCCACATGCCTTGCCTGCTCACAGTGTCGAACGCTTTTGTTAGGTCGACAAACGTTACGTACAGCCCTTTGTTCTGCTCGCGCCACTTCTCCTGAAGCTGTCTCAGCACAAATACCATATCGGTGGTGCTCCTGTTGGCTCTGAAGATACACTGGCCCTCTGGGAGGTGGTCTTCAGCGATGGCAGGTACCAGCCGATTCAGGAGCAGCCTTGCGAGAATTTTCCCGGCAATGGACAGCAGGGTAATTCCACGATAGTTGGAGCAGTCAGACTTCTCGCCTTTGTTCTTATACAGGGTGATAACGACTGCATCACGGAGATCCTTTGGTAGTGTTCCTTCCTCCCAGCAGCAGCGAAAGAGGTCATGGAGCTTGTTGTGCAGTGCTGTGCCTCCATGTTTCCAGATCTCTGGCGGTATTCCATCAATGCCTGCTGCTTTGCCACTCTTGAGCTGGTGGATGGCTGTGAGGGTCTCTTCAGCGGTGCGTGCGTGCGTGCGTGCGCGTATGTATGGTAACACGAAAATCTCCGACCTTTGCGTATGTACAAATTTAAAAATAAAGGAAATGCTTCATTCAAGGGGTTTCTAGGAGGCGTTTCAAGCATGAGAGATGTCTCATTGAAGAGTTAAACGACCGTTTATTGAAGTTGGTTGACCCATATTAGAGTCTGTAATTTTGATTATATGCACTTATTATTTTGGATATAAGTAGCTAGTTTGGAAAAAGACATTGGATGAGTTCGTTTGCCAGCTTTGTACCTCTTAAACCTTTTGAACAATAATCAGTTCATTTTTGCAAGTTTTGGAGCCTCGTGGCTCCCATCAGTCAGCCCTGAAAGTAACCCCGTCCGGGGCCTCAGTTATTTTGGGGGGCTCTAGAACCGAGGCCCCGAAGTCCGGCAACCGCTGAAAATCAGTGGCGCACTAACTTAGCTGAGAAGATGGTGGTGGCGCACAAGATATTTTGGATCCTCACGCTCTCGGAAGGTCTAAATTGACTGTAGGTGTCATGGCGCACATTAGAATCGGAGCGGATCCGTTGCTTGAGGTAGGCTGTTTTCGTCGTTAGACCGGAAGAAGTCGGGGGGGGGGGGGGGGGGGGGGGGCGGGGGAGGGGGTGGTTGGGGGGGGGGGGGCTTCAATTTTGAACACGTGATGCTTGTATCTCCGCCGCAGAGTTGTCTTGGTAAAAGTATTAGCTGGTGGTGCATAATTACTTAGTATTTTTCTTTTTGTTAATGTCACAAAGAGCCTTCCCAAGGAGTACAGTGATTTCTTATGTACTGCGTCAAAGGAATTGATGAACAAGAATATGACGTCAGCTGTCGAGTGACGTAAATGTTTTCTTGTTACCATCATATCTATGCTAGACGTGGAATCTATTTATCCGCCCAAATTCTTCAATTTCAAGTTCTTGTGGACAAAATGGCGGGAGGTCTGCGGCAATCTTTCACGTCACAGTAGCTGACAGTGGCTTGTACATTTAATAAAACCTAATGCATGATTTTATGGTGGCATAGGAGCTCCAGGTATGTTGTTTCTCTGGTTCCTTCCTTAGCGCCGCGCCACGACTCCTACACGTTTTTAACACAGCCGCAGGCCGGACCCCAAGCGCTGTTCCTTGGTGTGTGCTTGGTCTACGCCCTACTGCCACAGTAGGCACAAGAGGCCATTACACACACACACACGTATTATGGTAAACAACATACAATTAGATGTATTTAAAAACGCATTATCTTTATTGTCGTCTGCTCTTTCGATTCCGCATGCACGAGCTGATTTCCATTTGCACGCGCGTTACTATCCTTAGACTGGGGATCACATGACCGGTCTCCTGAGTCACTTAAAGTGATTTCCAGCACAGAAAACTTACAAAACCAAGATAGTGTCCGGTCCCGAGTGGGATTCGAAGACAAGCGTCAAACGGTGACGTTTTGCGGCTTCAAAGTTGCGACGTACTTGCAGGTAGCAGAGCAGCTTTGGACACGGTATAGCATTAATACAAGGCCTTATTTTCTTCCTCCTTTGTCCGACAAGTATTTGTGAGCCACCACTCCTACACGTTTTTAACATAGCGGCAGGGACTCCAAGCGCTGTTCCTTGGTATGCGCTTGGTCTACGAGCTACCCTGGAAGAGGCTGTGTGGAACAAAACAGTCAGCCATGGAAGAGGCTACGTGCCCATTCGGATGAGTGATGTGAAACATCAAATTCGTCACTGTGTGACGGCGTCGTGGGACTAGCGATGCCATGACGTGAAACTTATAGTGACGTCATTTTGTTGCGGCGTGCTATTCTTCTTCTCAACTTCAGAATTCCTGTCGCTTCTCCAACCCACAGAGCGTACTAATGGCGGGAAGGGCTGTGTGTCCGTCTTTATTTGTGTGCGCCGGTGTCAGTGTGTTGATCAGACGTTGGGTCAAGTTAGAGAGATGGGAAGCATATGAGAAAGATAAGCTTAAAAATATGAACAACTCTGAATGTTCCTAAAAGAAAAACGCACGTAAGCTCCAAACAATAAGGTAGACTTTGGGGTGAAATCCTCATCTTGTTTACTCATTTTACTTTTTCTTTAAAGAAAATGTTGAACGGGTACAAAGCTTGCTAACGAACCCATCCAATGTCTTTCACCAATCTAGCTATGTCCAAAATTTCAAGTGAATATGACAACAATTACGGACTCAAATCTGGATCAACCGACTTCCTATAATCGGTCATTGAACTTTTCAATGAGACCCCCAATTTCAATATGCTCCTAGACACCTCTTGAATGAAACATTTCCTTAATTTTCAAGCTGTACGTGCACAAACATATGAAATTCTTGTGTCTACATACATAAGCACACGCACACACTGACACACACACGCACACTTCATATGCATGCTATTGAAATCGCCCCGCCGCGTCCCAGGCCATCCTAAAAATAATCTATAAATAGAAGAGACTTAAAACACGCAATCAAAAAGGAAACCAACGATATATAAAACGAAACAGAAAAAATCCAAAGAGTCACAAAAGTACGAACACATATACGACAAGCAAAGAGACAAACGACTGAACAGCCAACTAACAAAGTAAATTATATCAACACATTATCACATTGGCTGATGCCAGACATTTGTGCCGTAAAATGTGTGATTTTATAGCGTTTTTTGAGTTCTCGTGATTCGTGATTGCAAAATGTTTCATCCGGCCTCGTGATGCGTGAAAATTTGTTTGTTGTGAAACGTGGGAGCCAAAATTAATACGATTTTCGTGAAGCGTGTTGCCATTTCTCAATTTCAATACAAAATCTTCGTTATCAGCGTCCGGTGTAAGTCTGTC
The DNA here is from genome assembly GCA_036245525.1 of Semisulcospira habei. Classification (NCBI taxonomy): domain Eukaryota; kingdom Metazoa; phylum Mollusca; class Gastropoda; family Semisulcospiridae; genus Semisulcospira; species Semisulcospira habei. Next base: position 276,973,723 of record BTPG01000002.1, on the reverse strand, counting down.
GCCACATGGGTAGTGTCACTGCTCTGTAGTGCCAGTGGTCAAGGGTCGTAGTTCTGTTGCGATGTAGACACGCGTACTTTGGAAGGAGTAGGTCTTTCGTAGGTCCAGCGCCCCTAAGTATAACGGCCGTAGTGCTATCGAGCCATAGTGCCATTGATCCGTAGTTCTCACGGCCGTAGTTCTATCGACACGTCGTGCTCGTGATACGTAGTGCTAATGGGATTCACTCATGTGGATTGGTCATGCACGTGAGCCTCAAGTGCTTTGGCATTCTTGTTTTTATTCACATTTAACCTGTTCAGCCCCGGCACACTACAAGAAGATATCAACGGTTTGACCAGATAGTTCCGAGGGTGGTGCCAGAATATCTTGGTGCCTCTTGGCGTCAAGCTGTTCTGGCAGGTCCCCTCCCCCTCCCCCTTGAACTACCTTGGTGAGGAGCGGCTACCCTAGGGATAAGTGTGTAAATGATTTGTTACAGGGCTGTTTTTCGAAGACTTTGACTGATCCACCTGAAGGTCCTCCACTGACATGTGTCCAGCCGTGCGGCCGCCACGAATCACTGTTACTAATCCCTGACAAAAAGCCGCGAAGTGACTGTCGAACGTGTCACAAAAACAAATAGTAAAGAAACGATAGACAGGTAGCGAGACAAAACCCTTTGGCTGTGGGTAGCGGTTTTTTTCGCGATGATTCCTGAAACGGCTACCCACAGTCACACTGAGGGTTTATCCCTTGAATGACACTATAAAAGGAAAACAGAAAATAGAGGTTGAAAACCCTTTAAGTTAGAAACATGAAACATGAACACTGACAATACCGTTCGGCGGAAAAAGGCGCTTTAACCCCTATCACACTGAGGCTAAAAGCTTCACATTTGTACACTTGCCATATGCAAGCTACATTATAGTGCTTACGGATAAGGATATAGACCAATGGCTTTAGTTCAAGGGCGTGGTGCCAGAATAGCTTGACGCCTAGAGGCGCCAAGCTATACTGGCACCACCCTTGAACTATTTTAGTCAAACTTATTTCACACACTGGTGTATCTGCCCGAATGATAAGGGTTCATTGTTACGCGGCGTTTTTTTCCGCCGAGCCGGCGGCAGCCGTCATTAGCGGTCAAGGGGTTACCGCTGTGTTAGCGTGGTTATTCTGAACTCGAGCTGCGTTCTTTGTCGGCTGCTTGACAAACCAGTCTCTCTCTCTGTTCGCAGTTCTCAAAGTTGATCACCTGAGTACATGTTCATATTGTCATTGTTTTGAAAAATGATGTGAATGACTGTTTAGGTCCTTCGGGTGTCAGTAGAGTCATTTTGTCCAGGAGTGATACCTGCATGAATCACCTCGTCAGAACATATGGCAACCGACAGCCAAATGCCGATTCAGCAGTGTTTTGCAAAGTAATGCCGTGCGTGTCAGTGTATGTGTGTGTGTACTGACGAGGTACGTACCGCGGTAACGTTCACCAAGCTCTTTAAGAGCGCAGGCGCGAAAAGGTCGTTGCATCATTGCTCCCAACACTGACTCATATTGGTACTATTTACCGGCTATCCGCGGTGAGTTAGGAGCCCGCCCCACCCACCCCCTGGACGAAATCAGCGAGAGCTGGAAGTCCCTATCCATTTAAAATAGCATAGCATAGCAGAGTTAGGAGCAATGACGCAACGACCCTCCTGCGCCTGAGTTAACAAAAGCGTAAATATGAAAACCTCTCGAAGGTACTTATAGTCTGCTAGGAACTGTCATATTTGATCCATTTTATTGCGCGGCTCACGCACACGCACTGACTAATCACCGACACACACACAATCACACACACGATGAAACACATAATCAGAATCATATACACAAGAGTCAAAATCACGAACACGAGCAAATCAAATGCAATCCCACACAACGAAAGTCACACACACGAAATCAAAATCACACACACTGAAATTCAGTCACACGCAGACACTGATGCACACACAAGCAAAACGTAATCAAAAGAACAAACCAGCAGAACAGAATGTTGCGCTTAGTTTATTTGGATGCTCAACTGTCAAAAACTCAACAGGTGATAATTATCGCAATGGTATAAATAAACTGGAATTACAATTAATGTACAAAATTCAGTTCCTGTGATATATTCACTGGAATGTCAAAGTCTATCGTTTGATCACGCACTGAATATCTAAAAATGGACGGAGTGTCAGTGTGACTGAGTTCAACTAAAAAGTTGACAAAAATGCAATGGCAAGGAACACAATGACCAAATCACAACAGTAAAATATGAACAAAAAACTCTATGGACGGGTGATCTACGCAAACGTGAACGTCTGGGTATCTACTAGAAATATATCAACATCAACAACAATATCAACATTAACAATAAATTTGTACAAGATTATGTTGTCATATCAAAATGGAATTAAATCCACGTTTCCATGGTGGTGCTTCTTGCAAATTTCTTAAGAATACCCTTCATACTCTGACAGTGTTACGTGCATGTTAGAAATATGGCGTACCTCAATCATTATCTGGACTTTGATTTTGGATTGCACAGCTCTGTCATATGATACAAAATTTACAATTCAGCACACATTTTTAAAAACAATTTAACCCACTGCAGATAACTTTTGGAAGTGTCACCTAACGACTATGTACCAGCTGCAGGAGATGGATCAATCATGAAAATTCAAGGGTATGGCCAGATTAGCTTGGCGCCATCAGGCGCCAAGCTAATCTGGCACTACCCTTGAATTATCATGGTTGATGCACCTCCTGCTGTAGTACGTCAGGGATAAACTAACATGACAAATGCACAGGGTTTTAAAAGTGGGAAAAAAATAGCTACATGTCATTCCAGGCTTTTTAATATACTTGGACGGATTCTAGAAACCTAGAAAGACGAAAAGAATAAAATAGAATAAAATGTATGCATTTATGGATATTGCACAGAAGAAATTTCTACAGTCAGAAATATACAAAACAGTGCTAAAAAAAAAGAAGAAGAAAGATCCACACCAAAATGGTTACTGTTAAGGATGTAAAATGCAAAGGAATCCCAAGAAAGAAAGCGACTTAGAATGGTCTATTACAACAATTGTGTTGTAATTGTCCTTTCTAAGTCTCTTTCTCTCTTTCTGGGATTTTCTTATGTATTTTCAAACATCAGCATGTATTTTTACTTCAAATAGTGCCTTAACTTTGCAAGTGAGTAAGGTCTGAAATAACTGAAAATGAGAGTGGCAAAACCATCAAGGCTCACGTGCACCACCCCCTCCCCCCCCCCCACCTCCACACACACACACACACAATACTAGACCATGTCCCAGACTGCTTATGTAGATTTTAAGGTTTTCAAGTATCTGTCATAGATCTTTACAACATGACAAATCTTGACAACATGACCGTAATAACATACAACATGACAGAAGAAGTGAAAAGTTGTCTGACTGTTATATTTGGAAAGGTCTCACTACAAACTATCCTTCTGCACCAGCAAAATTTAAGCATTTTTCACACATCTGTCAACCCACCATAACCCTTGACCTTTGTGATGAGTTGACTAAATTAGTATAGATAGGAAGGTCTTATCATCAGCTACCTTTATTCCAAATTTAATTGAAAAGTTTGAATAAATGTTGATAAGGCATACAATTCTATAAAAAATTGGCATTTTACACACATCTGCCGATCTCATGTGACCCTTGACCTTTCCGATGGGTCATCCAAATTAGTATGCATAGAAAGGTCTTACCATCAGGTATCTCTGTACCAAGTTTGGGTTTGAAGTTGTGAATAGTATTTGAGAAAAAAAAAAACATCTTTTGTCCAAATATGGCTATTTTGGACCTATTTCCTGATCTTTTGTGACCCTTGACCTTCCGAATGGTCAACCAAATTAATATGCATATGTCTTACCACCAGGTATCTTTGTACCAAGTTTGGGTTTGAAATTGTGAACAGTATTTGAGAAAAAATAAATTTTGTCAAATTATTGCCATTTTTTTTTTAACCTATTTCCTGTGACCTTTAGAGAGGTCACTCAAATTGGTATGTTTAGAAAGGTCTTGCCAAAAAGTGTCCTTGGGCCACGTTTGAAGACTGTGCATTAAATAGTCTCTGAGAAAATGGCAACGTTAAAGTTTACCACGGACGGACGACCACTGGCCCAGAACATTGACTCACTTCTGCTTCGCACCTGAGCCAAAAATGCAGAATGTTAGAGCATAATGATGTGCATGCAACAACATTTTTCAAAACTCATGATGGATTAAAAATAATGATTAACGAACACGCACCAGCAGATTGCACGTGTTGCATATAAATATGCAGAATATGCCTAATTCTAACTCGTGCACCAATAAAAGGTGAATGTACAATATATTAACCATGTCAATGCTGGGAAAACTGAACATAATCCAACTCCAGGAGACACAGGTCATCACGAGCCCCTGCAGCTGCAGTGGCTCATGAGGATCATTGCATCTTCCTGACACACTTTATATCCATTTCCTTTGCATGGCTGATGCCGCTATTTGCAGTTGCACTGGTTTCACAATCACAGTCTGCCTCCAGTGACAGTCACATCCTGAGGCTGAAACGTGTGCAAATTTGCTCATTGTCCTATGAAGGCTACATTCCAGTTTAGGAGATTGATCAACCATTTTGGTTCAAGGGTGGTGCCAGAATAGCTTGGTGCCTGCGGCACCAAGCTGTTCTGGCACAACCCTTGAACTATCAGTCAAAATTATTTTCAGCAAGAGTGTATCAGGATGGAAAGGGTTAAGCGTTAAAAGGATGACTGATAGCACTCAACAATATTTTCTTGACGTGTGCAAAACAATATTGTCTTGACAAATGCAAAAATAGATCTTGTATCGCTACTGGAGTTATTAAATTTAGATAATACAAATGGATAACTTTTCATTTCCAGCTTTCCTATGGCACAGTTTAGTCTTGCAGCACCCCTTCTTATGCTCACTGGTTTTAAAGAGAAAAATCACTTCTGTTACAATCAGTCATAATAAACATGATCAATAAATTATTTGTTAATTATTTACAATTGTTTATCCACACACTGGAATTATAGAGCTAACAATTAATTTAGTGTCAAATGTTATCACATTGTATCAATACAAACACAACAATATGAGAAGAACAGGCAATATTTCACCATCAATAAACAGTGCAAGATGTATTGGACCTGCATATATGTAAATGAGGATCAAGATGGTCACATTTTACCTACTTCCTGAACACCTCTCGCCTTTGAAGGATGTTGTACGAGTACATGATGATGGAAATGCAGGAATTACTATGTGTGCTAAACGGATATGTTGTATGAGTACATGATGGAAATGCAGGAATTACTATGTGTGCTAAACGGACATGTTGTATGAGTACATGATGATGGAAATGCAGGAATTACTATGTGTGCTAAACGGATACGTTGGACGAGTACATGATGATGGAAATGCAGGAATTACTATGTGTGCTAAACGGATTGTTGTTGCATTGTTATTTAAATGTTTCTTTTACTGCCTTGTTAAAGTGTTGAAAGAGATGCTTGTACAAGTATTCAAAAGAGAGGCGGGATATTAAAATAGAGGTTAATCAACTTGCTTGTGCTTGCCAACACTGGTACCGCTTACTGTACTGGTGCCGCGCCAGCATGCAGGGTTCAATTAGCTTGTGAACCAGGTAAGTCTTAAATACTGCTGCTACAAACTTATCTAGCACCCCAGTTACAACTCGACATGCTTTATAGATTCTTACAGAACAACATTCCACTTTTTTTTTTCCAAACACATAACATTTTTGATGCCAACATTTCTGACATGATACGTTGTATCACAACAATACCTGTCATGAATACTTGGGAACCGGGCCACTTGCATGACTGAGCTTCAGTCCTGCGCATGCCACCAAGCAAGGTGATACGGAGCGCCTTGCTTAGTGGCTTGCGCAGGACTAAGCTCACTCAAGCCACTGAGGCCAGGACAACAGAAATTACCGGTACAAATACAGTATCACAATATATTGGACAATCACACGGAATCATGTACATGGTACATACATTTGGTTATGCTGAAAAACAAGCCACGGTGATGAGACTGGAATGACGCAAGGAATGATCCAAATATACATTTATCTGAAAAGGGACCAGTAACAATGACGTTTGTCATAAATGGACACCTTTCGTCAATGGGCACAGAGGTAGGTGCTCATTTAAGTTAAGCAAATAGACAAAGAACAACTGGTTGGCCCTCTCGTGCCTGATGCCACAAGTACTTTAGCCAATACCCATGTCTGCAATGCACAGGAGGGATAAATCAGATCCTTTTGAATCGATCCACTGTTCATCCACTTACGTTTCTTTGGATGGCTTGCCGACTTTATGGCCCCTTTCTTGCAGAATACAAAAAAAACACACAATGTCCAACTATAATACTCCATCCACCCTCTTGAGGATGCAGCCACTTGCACGGCTTGCAGCACTGTTGGCTGCATCCACGAGTGGGTTAACCCCCTGACTGCTGCTAATGATACCACTTGGTAAAAAAGATGTGTACTTACCTGCCTTTTCTGCTGAGAAGTATTGTCACCATCAGCCAAAGGGTTTAAGCCTTACAATCCCAACTACACCAGTGCGTGAAATAAGTTTGACTACAATAGTTCAAGGGTAGTGCCAGAATAGCTTGGTGCCTCTAGGCGCCAAGCTATTCTGGCACCACCCTTGAACTGAAGCCACTGGTCTGTATCTTTATCTGTAAGTACTATAATGTAGCTTGCATATGGCACTGTACAAATTTCAAGCTTTTACTGAAGTTTTAGCCTCAGTATGATATAGATTAACAGACAGTAGCACAATGCAGTGGTCACAAACAATCCTTGTAACATTCATAAGAACGACCCAATGAGTTGCAATAGCGTGTTAGAAAATACTGGAATGTGATTGGCTTGCTGGTCTGTGTTTTTCAACCAAACTGCTCTAGCTGCCAGGTTGAAAACCACAGACCAGCACACATTTTACAACCACAACAGGCAACTACAGTGTATATCTTGAGAAAATCCATAAATATAACCTTCAACAACAGTGGTGTAACACATCTCTTAAATTAATATACATTCTGTTAACATCTATTTATGTAAATAATTTATGGGTTCCCCAGGCAAGGGTTCGTCTTATTTTTCCAGCCACTGACTCTATTTTTTTGGTACATTCTCACACACATGCGCACTGTTTACATACACACACACAAACACACACAGCGGCCAATATGCAGCAAGTGCCATTCACCCCTTTACTAAAGCATGACTCAGGTACGCACAAAGAAAATCCGGCCAATGTGGACCACAGCTGCCACGTGCATGGATGTGCATGGACCGGCTGTGGCCAACACTGGCCCGATTCCTTTGCAACCAACTGTGACCAACATCAGCACGACGACCTTTTGTGCACCGGGGATCAGCGTGTTACTTTATACCTTTGCCCTATCACATGCTATATCCTTCTTCTTTATTTGCCTCCCAGGCTTACATGTGTAAAAGCATGTACAGCATGTGGTTAACCCACGGCCCCTTTTCCCAAATTTTGGAGGCGTCACCTAACAACCATGTGCCAGCTAGAGGAGATGTATTGACCATGATAGTTCAAGGGTAGTACCAGGTTAGCTTGGCGCCTTCAGGCGCCAAGCTAACCTGGCACTACCCTTGAATTATCATGGTCAATCCAGCTCCTGCTGTAGGGCGTTGGGGCTGACTGGGTTCAAATACAATTTGTGCCTGGCCCAGAGTCAAAAGGCCCAAAATGACTGACTGACACAAGACATTTTCTCTCTGGCGGACGTACAAATACAGCAGGATCTGTTTGGGGCAAGCACCCTTATGAGAGGTCACCTACCGTTACAACGCTAAGGGCTGAGAAAATGTGATCACCACCCGACTGAAAGAGGTACGGCTCCTCATCAGCCCCTGGCAGTTGCTGGGGCTCATGAGGATCCATACCTCTTGCTGAACACCACTTTCAATTCATGCGTCTGGGACGGCCAGGGCTTTGTTGGTTGCAGAATCAACAACGATTGCAGAAAAACAATCTCGGCCTCCGCTGGCACTCGATGGGTTAAAGAACATGACTGGTGTGGCGGCAGCCGCCTCAATGACGGTCTTGATTGACAGGGGACACTGCTGTTTGAGAGCACATGTCTTTTGAAACTGCTTTTATTTTTGCAGAAAATGTGGTCACTCAAAGCAGGTTCGACTGTACAAGACTGGCCTTTTTTTTTTTTTTAACAACTCTTACACCCCTAGAACTAAATGACTTCCATCTATAAAAATGGACCGCCGTGAGACGGCCTTAGTTGCCTGCTCGGCGTTAAACCCAAATAACTAACTAACTGTACAAATGGAAGTTAATTTAGTTCTGGGAGTTTAACCCATTTAACCCCATGGCCGCTCTTCCCAAATTTTTGAGGCGTCACCGAACTGTCATCCAACTACAGGGGATGGATCAACCATGACAGTTCAAGGGTAGTGCCAGATTAGCTTGGCGCCAAGCTAATCTGGCACTATCCTTGAATCATCATGGTCCATTCATCTCCTGCTGTAGGGCCTCGGGGCTAAATGGGTCAAGAGTTAAGGCCAATTGAATCCCCTCGTACACACAGCCAATGGCGCCGTTCACATTACCATTGGGAGCATGCGCACAGGGGTTAGCACTCAACAAAACAGTCCAGATGTCGTATTCAAGGTGGCTGGCTGCACTACAAGATCAAGTGGGGGCATTGTGGGGTACGTTTCTTCCCCGCATCCCGCTGGGAACGTCGTAGTACCCACTCTCCACTAGTGTGTTCTCGATGATTGATTGCATGTATTCGTAGGTGAATCCAACATCCTTGTAGTCAGGGTCATACTCTCCCGTCACTGTGTAGAAAAAGATGAAGAAAACACAAATAACAGGTGATATTTTACCTTGCAGAAACTGATTCTTTTGTCTGATTACGATGACATTTTTGCGTAATTTGTTTTGTAAAATACGGGAGAAATTAATATGGAATGTGAAAGCAAGAGATGCTCTTGGACAGCATTTTCTTTTTAAAGCACAGCAAAAAGTATGATAAGATGGGTCACATCTTGAAATAATCATTCCACAGAGCATGGAGGAGATGGACGGACTGTGGCCGCTCAAAGGTATTGCCTGATCAGCTTGGTGCCGCAGGCACCATGTTAATCAAGCAATACCGTGTCACAGTCCATTTATCTGTCGAAGCAATACCGTGTCACAGTCCATTTATCTGTCGAAGCAATACCGTATCACAGTCCATTTATCTGTTAAAGCAATACCGTGTCACAGTCCACTTATCTGTCAAAGCAATACCATATCACAGTCCATTTATCTGTCAAAGCAATACCGTATCACAGTCCACTTATCTGTCAAAGCAATACCATATCACAGTCCATTTATCCGTCAAAGCAATACCGTGTCACAGTCCATTTATCTGTCAATGCAATACCGTATCACAGTCCATTTATCTGTCAAAGCAATACCGTATCACAGTCCACTTATCTGTCAAAGCAATACCATATCACAGTCCATTTATCTGTCAAAGCAATACCGTGTCACAGTCCATTTATCTGTCAAAGCTTATGCAGTAAGTAAAAGGGGTTTGCACTGACCTGGATTGTCAGCATTAAAAGCACATGCATCCTGGTCCCGCACAGACAGGCCCCTCCTGGACAAATCCGGCAAGGTCAGGTCAAGGTCAATTATTTCCCGTGACCCTTGCATGAGCTGAAAAGATAGACTACATCCGTGAGAGATCTGACAACTAATTCAGCATATTTTTCAGTGAATAAAACACAATGTGATGTCTGTGAGTATAGAGAGCCAGAAGTAATAAGAAAACAGCAGCATCATCATGCCAAATGTACGTGACGCAAACGCCAAACTCGGAAAAAATATCCTAAAATGTCATCACCCAAAATGTATTCATGCCAAATAGCACTACATGAATACCTGCACAAAGACAGCCTGTATGCGTCCATGTTGCCAACAACTCTAGTTACTTCATAAAGTCACAATACCTAGGAATTTATGTCAGCAGAAAATCGAAATGTGTGCTCAACTTAAATTTTGAACTTAATTATACCTTCCGGCAGTAGGGTAAAACAAAAACATCGGGAGACCGAAAACAAAAACATCGGGAGACCGGAACACTTAACCATGCACCAGTAATCATTCGCTCAGTTTTTAGTCCGCAACATGTCTTCAGGCTGACATCGGCCGCTGCTGGCCGGCACACAGCTGTGCACGAGCCAACAGCCGCTGATGATGGCCTGATGATGATGGCCTGTTTTGCTAAACCTATTTAGCCCCGACACCCAACAGCAGGTGATGGATTGACCATGATAAATCAAGGGTAGTGCCAGATTAGCTTGGCGCCTTCAGGCGCCAAGCTAATCTGGCACTACCCTTGATTTATCATGGTCAGTCCACTGCCTGCAATTGGTACCTAGTTGGGAAATGGGGCTGTGGGGTTAAACAGGTTAACCTCTTCCGGTGAGAAACTTTATGAGCAAGCTGATTCTTCCTCGTGCATACCTTGCGAAGTTCGTTCTTGAGGTTCATGGGGGTGCTTCCAGTGGAAAAGAGTGCCCGCTTGTACTGCTCGATCATGTGACGGTTGGGGTTTGGCTCCAACGTTGGCGGAAGCTAAAACACACCATCAACAAAAATTCAACATTCTTGATAAAGAAATACAAAGCAGATGCAAAGAGGGAAACAAAAAGGTCAGAGGTCTAGGACAAATGCCTTGAAATGTCCCATTCAGTAAGTAAAAGGTCAAAGAGACAACATTACTCTTCAATAGCCCATGCACGGCCCTGTGCAAGTAAAATGAGCTCGACGTAAGCTTAGGCATTTCTGTAGTCATAATATAATCAACAGCTGTTACCTTGTTTCCATGCAGGATGTTGTGTCTAAGAAAAGTCAGTGAACACAACAGTCTCTGTCTTCCTCCATTCGCTACTACTGATCAGGGGGGTGGGGGGGGGGGGGGGGTGTAGCGAGTCAAGGGAGACAACCAGCGTCATTCAAGACATCATCTGCCAACAGCGATATTCTCTCCCCTTTCTCTAGGCTGCTCATACCTGCGTAATGAAGACAATCTTATGAAGTTGGTGCATCATCTGTACAATCGGGTCGCTGATCTCTCGCAGGCGGTTAGGGGAAATTGTAAGCATGGCCGCACTTTCTGTAGCAGAAAAATAACAACAAATATAAATAAGCCATATCCATTTAACCCTCATCATTCAGAATACACCAGTATGTGAAATCAGTTTGACTACAATAGTTCAAGGGTAGTGCCAGAATAGCTTGGCGCCTCTAGGCGCCAAGCTATTCTGGCACCACCCTTGAACTAAAGACATTGGTCTATATCCTTATCTGTAAGTACTATAATGTAGCTTGCAGTGTACAAACTTGAAGCTTTTAGCCTCAGCATGATATGGGTTAAAGTAATCCCCTTGTGCATGCGGCCACTAGTAATGTCTTCAGTAACTGCTAGTTGCTGCATACATTTTAGATTAATTAATGATAATGTATTTAAAAAAAAAATCAAAATACAATCAAACAAAAATGAGTCAGATCTGACTTATTTTCAATGCACTACACACATAACTATGATACACACAGAACATGACCAGCGTGCAGCGTGCACCCATCATACAATGTAGGCTGGCATGTGCTTTGGAACCAATCGCTACAGCTGTGAAATCCAAAAGCATGGACAAATACACATCACATTTAACACTGCACAGCTCAAGAGGCAATATTCCCAAGAGAGCAATCTAACAAAAAAATATTACTAAAAAAAAAAGACAAATGACGGGACAGGGATGGATGGCTCAGAACATACTCAATTACTTTTTATTGTATGTGTAAGCAGCAACAAAATTAGGACAAGGAGAAAAACAAAAGAAGGAAGATTAACCCTCTGGGTGTTGGTAGCGGTTTTTGTCACGATTCCTGTAGGAATCACGAACACATTCTACCTCAGGACCAAAATCCACAAATTGTGAAGTTGCCATCTGAAGGAATGTACTTCAATTCCAGAGACAGATCGAGCATGATAGTTCAAGGGTGGTGCCAGAATAGCTTGGCGCCTATGGGCGCCAAGATATTCTGGCACCACCCTTGAACTATTATGCTTGATCCATGTCTTGTGATGGTGTGTTGGGGCTGAATGGGTTAAACATACTTGATCGAGCTTCCAGGTGTTTAGGGGCCTTCATGGACCCAGCGGAGGAAGCGTCGGAGCTCTGAGAACGCTGGAAGTGCCGCAGTCCCCCGCCACCTTCTAGCCGCGCTGTAAGCAGATGTTCAAGGAGAATTCCAGCTGTCGGTGATTGGCCCCCACTGGGTGACTGACTGGTGTTAGGGGATGGGTCACCAGAACTCAGCCCCGAGTCACGACTGTTTTTGGCTGGAGGATATAGAATTTTTGTGCAATCAGAAACAACGAAAAACAGAAAGAAAATGTAAAAAAAAATAATTTAAAATTAATTTTTCTCTAAAATGTATTTTTTCGAAAAATACTTACCGATGATATTACTATTAGGAAATGTGTCTAAGCTAGACTAATTTTAGCCAAAAATTGTTGTGTACATGGTAGGGGAGGTAAGAAGGGGCGCTATAGCCTAGGCGTTGACCCGAGTAACCTCCTCTTCATCCCATCCAGGCACGCATCCACCGGATGTTTCTGAGCGGAACAGCGGCAGGTGGGAGGGTCATCCGAGTAATATCATCGGTAAGTATTTTTCGAAAAAATACATTTTAGAGAAAAATTAATTTGTTTCCTCAAAACACATTACTGATGATATTACTATTAGGAAGAATGACGAAGAGGAGGCGAGTGCCGCTATAACGCCCCTAACCCCTAGTTACTTGCCAATGAGGCCCGCCCTCCCAAGCAACCTCCTGATAATTTTAGCGAAGATTACCAACGGCGCCTCGGGTGCCGGGAGGGAGTGTTGCTCCGCCATGATGTCTCCCACCAGCGAAGGTTCTGGCGCTGGCTGGAGAGGTCCCTCAGGTAGAATCCAGCAAAGGTTGAATGCGCTTGCCATCCCCCGGCCACCACGATATCTTTGACTGCGCAGTTGCCGTCGACCGTTAGTCTAGCGGTCATGGCTCTGACTTTGTGCGCCCTGATGTTCATTCGTTTGGCTGCATCAGGGGAGATCCTGGTAGGGGAGCATATCACCCAACGGAGCCAGGATGATATTGTCCGGCCCGAGATGTCATGTCTACCTGCTGACAGAGGGAGGAGAAGGCGGGTGCATCCCCTGCGTAGCGGCTTGTTCTGGCGCAGGTAAAACGGGTAAAGCCCTCACCGGGTCCTGTTGTCTGGACTCTCGGGAAGAGCCTGGACTTGTAAGGAGGAAAGGTGACCACTTGAGGGGCAGCCAAAGGAGATCGGGCCTTGGTGCGAAATGTCAGATTGGGAAGCCGTTGAACACAGCCGTCCATCCGCAACTGCAAGTATGCAGGCCGTGCTGAAAGGGTGTGCAGCTCGTTGACCCTGGAGGCAGAGGCGAGGGCCAGTAGGAAGCAAGTCTTCCGCGTCACGTCCGGCAACTGCGCCAACTGGATAGGGTTGAAGCAAGCAGAGTTGAGCCAGGTCAGCACCCAGGGCAGGTCGCATCGTGGCACGAGCGAGCGAAGGGCGGACCGTTGTAGCCCGAAGGAGGCCATAAGATCGGCGAGGTCCTGCAGTCGCCAGGGTCAAATTATCCCCAATGCCGATACGTGTCAGCGATCATAGCCAGGTAGCCCCGAACGGTGATTGGCGCTGAATGCTGGTCGGTGAACAGCCAGAGGAAAACTCCGCCAGCTGGGGAAACCGTCAAATGCGTGGGGTAGAGTTGTTTGTCGTCACACCCGTGGCACAGGACTCGCCACCTCCCTTCATAGACCCGTCTGGTCGAGGATCTGCAAGCTGTAGCAATAGCCTCCACTGTTGCACCTGAGAAGCCTCTAGCCACGAGGGCTCGCCGCACCATCTCCAGGTGTGGTGGAGGAGGAGTCGGTTGGGCAAGGGTGGGACAGCGCCTGTCGCGGTTGCTTGAGCATCGTGCGTGGTGTGGGAAGCCGCAGTGGGGGGAGCCGAGGCGAGGTTCACAGGGTCAGTGGTCCACAACTTTGTCCAGCAGAACGGGACACCAGGAACAGGACCGCGTTGAGCCCTCTGAGCTGAGTTCTCGGGACTTGTAATCAATGTGTGTGGTTTCACGGCGCGGGTCAGAGGCCGGCGATCCACTAGCACCATCCGCAGGAAGTGTCCACCCGGAACAGGAATGCGTTGCAATCTTAGCTGAGCCGTAGCTTGGAGTTAGCACCGTAGGAGGTTCGGCGAGGTGCCAAGGCCGTCCCAAGGGAGATAGAGAGCGTTGACCACTCAGGATAGCGGCAATGGAACGGTGGAAGACGAAGCAAGGAAGATGTCGGTACCAAGTCGGCGCGATCATAGGGAACTCACAGCCGCGCCGGTCACCCGAAGATGTTCGGACGGCGCGTCCACTCGGAGCAGAGCTGCTGGCCGCGACGCGCGATGGCTTCGGCAGGTCATGCGGAAGTCCCGTGAAGACTCTTTCTCGGGTAGCGACGTCTCTATTGCGCACCAACGGAGCCCCTAGCAGAGGAGGAAGGAAGGGAGAGGAACCGCGTCCCGCCTTGCTTCTAATGTAGTCGACGATTGTGGCGCTGTCGGAGAGGACGAGAAGCTCCTGACGTCGCTGACGTGACCTCCGACGCTGGGCCACGAGGTCCGGAGGACGTCCGCCAAAGGCTGAGTAGAATCTCTGTAGCAGGTGAGCACCCGCGGCGGTGTGACTTGCAACGGCGCCGGGGACATCTGGGGTGAAGGTGAGAAGAAGAATCTCCCGTCACGAGGAAGACGGGATCCACCCAGTGAAGAAGGTGAGGACGGAACAACGGCCACACCAGAACCTGAGACTCGAGGTCGTCCATCGAGGGTTGTCTGTGGAGAAGTGGGAGCAGCTGAATCGGGGGGGTAGGGGGTGGGGGGGGGGCAGTAGAGGCATCGTAGGGGACGAAGGTCCGCTGCAGTACTCACCAGATCCTGAAGCTGAAGCCATCGTCTGGTGTAGGACGCCTGCTCTTGAAACACCCGCCGCGCTGGGTTCGCGAACCGCTGAATCTGCCACTCTGGAAGTCGTCTTTCATGAGGTCGATGCGTGATTCTATCCCTAGGCCAAGTGGCGCTACAACGTGAAGTCGGACTTGCCCACGTAGACCAGGAAGCCGAGCCTGTCAAGGAATCCAGAAGTGCATCTCGATCCTTTCCCAATGAGGACCGCGACCGGTATCGCACGAGAAGATCGACTAGGGAAGTCGAAGTGGAGCACGAGCACTTGTCCTGTCCACTAAGACGAGCCGCTACGGTTGAAACCCCACAGGTAATCACATCGCCGAAGGCAAACCGGAGGAAACATCTGGAGACGGGCTGTCTGTTGACGTGCAGGATGTCTCCGACCGGCTCCGCAACTGCTGATCGTCTAGGGACATCGACGTGGCTGTACGAAGACGTCCAACAGGCCCAGTCCACTACAGCGTCCAGAAGCAGTAGAACACCCAGAGGCTGCGCAAGAGCCGACGGGAAGTGCGCGACACCGGAAGACCATGCTGACGGTCGGGAGGTCGAGGCCGCAGCGCAGGGGGTAACCCGAAGCACCCGTGCACATGAAGTGGTAGCCGTCAAAGCGGCGACCTAGTAGTAGAACGCAGCATAGTAGGAGGTAACCGGACCGCCAGGAACTCCTAACCGCGGCGAGGGCAGGAAGCCTCCGATCCTCGATGTGCAGAACAAAGCCCGGAAGAGGCTCAGTCAAACGTAGCCAAGCGCCGTCTCCACAGGATGACGCGCAAGTCCCAGGACTGTAGAAAATGTCCGACAGCATTAGGGCGCCAGCAGGCAAAGCTACTAAGAGAATAAGGCGGATCACTAAACCACAGCGCTAACGTACCTTCCAGCTGTAACGCTCTACCAAGAATACACCCTTGAATAACCAGCTGACTTGTGTACACGCAAGCCCTACTAGCTGCCACGGCTGCCGACGCTAAGGCTATTCTCAAAGCACTCTAAGCGCCACGCAGGCGCGCAAACCCCACAGGCACATCCCGTCCAGGAAAGGCATCATCCCTGGGCTGGAAGCTGTGCCACTGTATTGGGCCGGAAGGCTTGCGTCGTAAGCCGTGCAGCCCGAGACAACCTGTCCTGTGAGAGTCAGGTGCACGCTGCACCATGACCCGTAGTCTCGGCCGGGGCGATGGTACTTGCACTGGGCTGGAGACGGAAACTCTGCTGGCCTGTGGCAGGTTAAGGTCGGCCGTACTCTTGTCCCGACGCAGGCCCAGGGATGGGCGCATCCAAGGCGCGGTAAGCAGTCTGTGGCAGCAGCGGCCTGAAACGTGAGCGCGGCCGCCGTCGAGGAACGGCAGCCCGCTCGTACGTCAATGCCCAAGGACCGTCCGCACCAATCTGAGTAGAAGGGGAGTGCAAAAATGATGTAAACCTGCTCGTCCGTTAACTTTTAACCAACGGACGCAAGCCCAACAGTCTTGTCTGGTCATGAATGCCTTAAATTGAACCTCCGCCCTGAGATGGCCTTAGTCGACTGTCGGCGTTAACCCCCAATCAACCACTAAACAAGTTACTGCCTTTGGAGCGAGACGCTGAAGCTTCAAGGAAACTCGTCGTGATCCCGACTCGTCACTTACCAATCCCGACGAGCGGGAGCACACTAGGTCAGCAGACGATACGTGTTCCCTTGTCAAAGCCCTAAGAGCGGGCGCCTAATGGCTGAGCTGGACAAGGGTCGGAGTGCCATACTCCCACGCGAGCGCCACATGGTCCAGCCAATCCTTAGCCATGCTGCACCGGAGGGGAGACGGGTGAGGCCGCTCGTCGCGATCCCGTCTCGTCCAGAATACTTCTATCCGATGAGCGAGTCTCTCAGTACCTACGAGTTGGCGCGCGTCAGCCGAAGTTCTAGGGGTAGTCCTCGTCCTGTGGCGTACGTCACCCGAGCGCCACACAGACCAGCATCATCGTCCCGCCGAGGAACTTTACCTTGACATAAAGGCGAATTCGGCAAACCAACAAGGTGTGAAGACCACCGCCGTCCCTCGGCGAAGCCCATCCAGGACAGCCGGAGGAGTACCCAGTCCGCCGCCGGCTAGTCCAAGTCCGTGGTCTGTGGCAGCAGTTCCCAACGTCACCACAGGCTCGTCCGGCGAAGTACAACACGAACCCAACGAGGAATCTGCAGGCAAAGCGTCCCAGCATAGCACAAGGCACAAGGGACTAGCACCACCGAAGCGGAAAGTTCAGGACACACGACGACCGGTCCACACCATACACAGCCGCAAGCGGCCGCGGTTTGTGAGTACAGCTCACCAAGTCACTTGAAGGCTCGTCAGGCCTAAGAATCCGCAGAACGGGCTGACAAGAAACAAAAAAAAAAAACACAGAGCAAGTGTCCCAGCGTAGCACAAGGCACACAGCTGCTAGCACTTCCAACTTGGAAAGTCGAAGCCACCAACACTAGTTTCTTCCCTATGAAGGAGAGCTATCCATGTACACAACCTTCCGCTGTCTAGCGAAGAAACAGACTGGTAAGCATCCGGTGGGCGCGTGCCAGGATGGGATGAAGGGGAGGCTACTCGGGTCATGGCCTAGGCTATAGCACCCCTTGTTACCTCCCCTACCATGTACACAATAATTTTTAGCTAAAATTAGTCTAGCTTAGACACATTTCCTAATAGTAATATCATCGGTAATGTGTTTTGAGGAAACAAAGGAATGAATGAATGAATGAGCAAATGAGTGAGCAAGTGAGTAAGCAGCTGAGTAAGTGTCAACCAAATAAATGAATGTACACTGGGTAGATGGAGGGATGCATGGATAGACAGATGGAAAAACGCTTCAATGAATAAATTTAACAAAAGGTACATCTATCTACAGAAACTACAAGAGAATCTAATCCTCTTGAAAAAAGGAAACCCTAAAGACACTGTTGTAGCTAGTGAGTAAAATGTGAGGTACAATGTAGGAAACAGGAGGTACAATGTAAACAGGAAATAGACGCGCGCACAGACTTTAAAATCAATAATTACCAGTCTGCGGGATGTCAACAATGAGAGAGGACATCCCGTTTCGTTTGGCCGCCCGTCGCCGCGCATCACGAAGCAGTTTGGGGGTGCTTGGGGGAAGATGCTGCGGAGCCACAGGACTGTGGTTCAGATGTGGCAACCCCAGCGATCGTACGCTGCCTGCGCTGCTCTCTCGACTTTGGCTCTCACTGCCACTGCTGGGGTAGCTATCCTCATCTGTCGTACCACCTGTAACGATGTTAGAAACTGATTCTTGAGTTTGCGTTTGCTAACTTTGGACACAATAAAAGTTGAACAAAACAATGCTTTTCATAGGTGGTGGCCACACCTGCACAATGCAGATTACACAAATTGTAATAAACGATACAGAAACAACAAAATGTGGGTTACCTGACATTTTATTTTGATGTTCTTGTATTCCAACAAACAAACAAACAAGAAGAAAAAAAAAAAAACCTGTTGTTGCTGATCTAGCTTAATGTTGCTTTCTGCATGGCTGGCATTGTTTGCTGAAATGCTCTGCCACCAGTGCAAGAAACAAAACCAAAAGAGATGACTGCCAATGCAATAGACCCTTGTGTGCAACGGGGGAACTCTCATACATAGCAAAAGGGAAGAACAGCAGAACAGTCTTTCAGTTGACATTCAAACTTCAAAAGTTACTCCTTTTCATAGCATTATCAAAAGTCGTACATGGAGATATGCAAACTATTGCCTAGGTGCCAAGCTAACCTGGCACTCCCCTTCAACTATCTTGGCTGATCCATCTCCCACTGTGGTATTTCAAGGATGAATACCTTAACCCTCTGGCTGTCGGTAGCATGTTTTGTTGCAATGATTCCTGCAGGAATCATCATGGCAAAACACACTACCGACAGAAAAAGGCTTAATTCATTAGCGGTGAATCATCCCTGCACAATCAAGTTATTTAACCACCCTGAGCATACACAAGGGGGTTAACTCATTCCAGATGAAAGGCATCCAGATACGCGGCTTAAGCCACGTATCCGGATGCTATTTGTCTCAGATGAGTTAATGGTCAAGTCCCTGACAGGCTTACATGCTAAGGCAAAGTGTTACTGTCTTGTTCTATCAACTCACCTCGGTCACTACTGTTGCGGTCCTCACCAACGACAATAGAGCTGAGGGACATGGCCAGACTGCGGGTGGGTGAAGGATCAGCGGGCGTTGATGCTGATTCCGTGAACACGCCATCCTGGTCATCAACATCCTATGGGCAAAAGCAACATTTCAATTCCAATTGCTCTAGGAAGCAGGTAATTTTTTCCCTTCTTGTTCTAAAACAATTATTTCTTTCATATTTTTTTTTAACTTTCTTTGTTTGGTGTGTATTGTGTGGAAAAGGATATAGGAAATATCAATCTTTAATAGCCTATACTGCAAAGCAGACATCATTCTGTGCCAAAGTGTTCATGCCAACTGAAACTCACCCTGAAACCTTGCGCACCATCACTTCCTGAGAGACTGAGCAAGTGATCATACCGCTGTTGGGACGCCAGAAACAGGCGATGGTAGTTCTGCATGTTCTGGTTGGCCTCAACAAAGTGTCTGAAAGTAATTGACATGGTCCGAGATGCAGTAATGGTATTACATAAATTAATTTTTTTTTCCTTTGTATCTTCTTATTTTGTAATAAAATGATTGAATAGCAGCAAACTCATTTATTTTTTAGACTTCATTATCAAGTCCCACTTGATACACATTGTATGTATTTATCTCTAACAATAACAAAGTGTCAGAATTATTGACAACTCAGTGCTGGAAGAATTTGAACCCCTTGTAGGAAACTTTATTACCACTTCCTTACTGCAAAATTACAATCTACAGTCATTCATTCGTGTAATTTCTGCAATTTTAAAGCTTTGGCCGTAAGGTCCAAAATCAGCAGTCAGCCCGCATTTAATAATTTTTCTGCATAAAATAATACCAGAACACATGCAGAATCATCTAGTTGGTGACTCACTTCTGTGTACGTTTGCGTTCACGGTCCAGTTTACGTTGCAGGCCAGCCTGAGTAACACGCAGATTGTCGATAAAAATGAGCAAAATGTCTGTCAATTCTCCGCTCAAACCCAGGACATCAGGGCGCTCATCTGGTGCCACTGTTAGACACCTGCAATAGCACAAAGTTTTCATATTAACCCATTTAGTCCCAACGCCCTACAGCAGGAGATGGGTCCACCATGATAATTCAAGGGTGGCGCCTGATGGCACCAAGCTAATCTGGCACTACCCTTGAATTATCATGGTCGATCCATTAACTTAATTTTGCACACTTCTGTTATGTGTGCCTACTCACATTACATGCATATGGCTTAACCCATACAGCAGGAGATGGGTCGAACATGATAA
The DNA here is from genome assembly GCA_036245525.1 of Semisulcospira habei. Lineage (NCBI taxonomy): Eukaryota > Metazoa > Mollusca > Gastropoda > Semisulcospiridae > Semisulcospira > Semisulcospira habei. Next base: position 276,953,166 of record BTPG01000002.1, on the reverse strand, counting down.
TTCAAGGGTAGTGCCAGACACGCTTGGTGCCTGTCAGCCAAGGTAATCTGGCACTGCCCTTGAATTATCATGGTCGACCCATCTCCTGCAACAGGTGCATAGTCATTGGATGACGCCTTCAAACTTTGGGAAATATGTGTGTCGGGCTGAATGAGTTAACTGTGAAATGAAAAGTCTTAGGCGAGGCCAGCTAAGGATGAGACCCCATTTTATTGGCAAACTGTAACAATCAAAGCTTTGAATGGAGAAGGAAACTTTAAATAACACCCGCAGTTCTGCAAGGCAAGGCTTTACCTATTGTACGTATTAAGTGTCCATTCTTTAACCCATTACATCCTGAGGCTGAATTTTTTAAAATGTGCTTATTGTTTTATGAAGGTTACATTACAGATTGGGAGATAGATCAACCATTTCAGTTCAAGGGTGGTGCCAGAATAGCTTGGCACTTCAGGCGCCAAGCTATTCTGTCACCACCCTTGAACTATCATAATTCAAAATAATGTCCAGCAGTAGTGTACGTATCAGAATTAAAAGTGTTCTGGAAATTTGTAGCAAAGAGAGAAAGCCAAAATGATGGACAGAGGTAGTACGTTTCATATTGAAAATGCATGTTGTGCTGTTCAGTGTGGCCTTACACACGTCTCAAGCAACATTTCAATTTTCTGACCATTTGTTGTTTTGATCCGTTGCCTGACTGATATCGACCTTAGCTGGCCCATGCAGACAAGCTGTGTGTATTAGAGGCCAAATAAGCTGACGATGACTCTGTACCGTCCACTGGGAAATTATTTTCACACGCTTTGCATGTCTTTTCACCTTTTGATTGTGCTGATCAACCTCTTGGAGTACATTTCCTCAGGGACAGGCTTGTATTCAGCAGCAACAATCTGAACAGACAATATATCCCATTAAGCCCTGACGCACTACAGCAGGAGATGGATCGACCATGATAACTCAAGGGTAGTGCCAGATTAGCTTGGCGCCTGTCGGCGCCAAACTAATCTGGCACTGCCCTTGAATTATCATAGTCGATCCATCTCCTGCAACAGGTGCACAGGAGTAGGATGACGCCTCTAAAATTTGGGAAATACGTGCTCCGGGCTGAATGAGTCAACAATATCAAGACATATTTTGCGTCACTGGTGTTTCAAAATGTACAATGGGTGAAACTAAAATATTCACAACTGTGTGTTAAATTGTCTGAGATTTGGACATTACAGCCTGAAGCCATTAGGTCCAAATCACAGGCAAGGACAATTGTAATGGTATATTTTACTGAAAATAGCAACGTCCATTTTCATGTAGATGATGCATCACATTGACACCTCTAGGATAAGAAAACATCACTCACTGACCTTAGGCGCAAAGGGACACTAGGCTGACGTCAGCTGAAGCTGGCACTTGTGCGGGCCAACTGCGGCTAACATCAGCTTTTGACCTTTTGCACGCTGGGAATTGTGGTGTGTGAGAGTACCTTTTGCACGCTGGGAATTGTGGTGTGTGAGAGTACCTTTTGCACGCTGGGAATTGTGGTGTGTGAGAGTACCTTTTGCACGCTGGGAATTGTGGTGTGTGAGAGTACCTTTTTGACCAGTGTGAGCATGTTGTTTGAGAAGAAAGGTGGATCAAGCATGGCCATTTGATACAGGATACAACCCATGGCCCATACATCTGCTTTCTCCCCGTACGGCTGATTCTGTACAATCTCTGGGCTGCAAACCGATATCAGCAAGTTTCTTCAGGCTGTTACGTTCAGCGCATGTAAACAAGTTAGTTCATGCAGCTCTGTATATTTTTCTTAAAACCATAATTACCTGAGATAATCACTCTAATCCACTCATCTGCCCATACATCCACCCATTATCCCACAAAAGTATCCATCCATTTATAAAACTGTCCCTTGAAAGAAAATACATATTTCTATTCTTGACTTTTAAATCAATTTTCCCTCCTTTGCTCATTGTAAATGCACTCTATTGTAATACTGTTGGGCCTGTTTGAGAACCATCTTTTCTTGCGAAACAAAAGTGGTCCAAAGACAAGCGCCCTCTCAAGAGAAGTCTTTATGATGATGGTGTGGACTTATGACCTGCATCCACTCCACGCTAGCAGCATGCTCAGGGCGCAAAAAAAGTCTTGCAGGGCAAAAAGTGTCACCTGTCATTAACCCCTATCATCCTGAGGCTAAAAGCTTCAAATGTGTACACTGCAAGCTACATGACAGTACTTCCAGATAAGGATATAGATAAGGCTTTAGTTCAAGGGTGGTGCCAGAATAGCTTGGCGCCTAGAGGCGCCAAGCTATTCTGGCACTACCCTTGAACTATTTTAGTCCAACTTATTTCACACACTGGTGTATTCCGAATGGTAAGGGTTAAAGAGTTTATTTAGCTGGCTACAATCGCTTAACCTATTACATCCTGAGGCTGATTTTATAGAATTTGATTTTTTCGTCCTGTGAAGGCTACATTACAGATTAGGAGATAGATAAACTGTTTTAGTTCAAGGGTGGTGCCAGAATAGCTTGGCGCCTCAGGCACCAAGCTATTCTGGCACCACCCTTGAACTATATCTCAGTCAAATGTATTTCAAGCATTGGGTGTATCAGCAGGAAAAAGGTTAAATGTTGGTCTTTAATGACAGGTGATCTTTCGTAAGAATGGTTGCTCAAAAAAGGTTCTGCTGTGCCCTGTCATCCATGACGATGATTAACTGACCAGGAATAGAGGATGGTGCCGACAATGGACGTCATCTTGCTGCAGTCACTGCGCTTCTGTTTCGCCAGACCAAAGTCAGCTGCAATGGAAGAAATGCACCATTGTCAGAAAACATATACTAGTAAAGAGCGGGTGCGTGGGTGGGTGAATCTATGGGTGGGTGGGTGGGACATATGGATGGACGGATAGATGGCTGGCTGGAAGGACGGATGGGGGACAGATGAATGCATTGGAAGGGTGCTTGGGTGGATGAGTATTGTATGATAGGGGTCTGGAGGGGTGAGTGATGGATGGATGAATGAATAGTGTCAACAAAATACAAGTTTACTGCTGGATGTGTTTAATTAACTGACAGGTGCAAGAATAAAGAATACATACTGATAGTCACTTTGTCATTCTCTCCAAGCATGATGTTATTGGGTGTAAGATCACGGTGGACAATCCCCTTCTCCTTGTGCAGGTAGCGAAGGGCCAGCAGCATCTACACAAAACATCATGTGCATCGATCAGGAGTACTGTTTTTAAAGACAGAGCAATGCACAAATCAACAGCAGTGCTGCCTTCATGAAGGCTAAAGAAAGGAAGTACATTTTTGCGAAAAATTCATTTTTCTTTAAAAGGTATTTTTTCGAAAAATACTTACCGATGACATGACTCGAAGGACCCTCCCACCTGCCCCGCTTGCCGCTGGTGAGCCTAATTTCGTGACTGGAGTTCACACGTAGGAGCGGGAGACAACTCTCGGTCCCTCTGGGGGTTCCCCGAGTGCCTCCCGGGTTGTGTTTACACAACGGGTTCTTAGGCTAGAATTGAGCAAGGAGTGGACACTCCTGGTAGTCATGTCATCGGTAAGTATTTTTCGAAAAAATACCTTTTAAAGAAAAATGAATTTGTTTCTTCAAAAACATTACCGATGACATGACTACCAGGAGAATGCCGAACAGGAGGAGAATGCCGAACAGGAGGAGGGTGCCGCACCCCCAGATGGTTTTCTCTAGGCTCATGGCCCCCTCCTCTCTTCCGACACTCTGCACTCCCTAATAGGTGCATACCTACGGCGCCTGTGGCGCCGGGAGGGAGTGTTGTGCCGCCGTGACGTCCCCCACCAAGGCGAGGTTGTCTCTCTGCCCTGCCAGATCCCGTAGATAGAAGCGGGCGAAAGTAGATTCTGATCGCCAGCCCACCGCAGCCACGATGTCCTTGACAGCGCAGTTCCTGTCGAAGGCTACGCTCGTGGCCATGGCCCGTACTTCGTGCGCCCGAATCTTTAGGCTCTTCGCTCCCTGAGGGGAGAGATCGACATATGCTGAGCGAATCACCCAGCGAAGCCAGGAAGAGACTGTCTGTGCCGTAATGTCGTTTCTTCCTGTTTTTAAAGGGAGGAAGAGGCGAGAGCGTCCCCTCCGGACGGCTCTGGTTCTTCGCAAGTACACTCTGAGGGCTCGTACAGGATCTTGTTGCCTGGTCTCACTGGGGAAGTCTTTCCCGCGTAACGGTCGTAAGGTGATAACCTGTGGCGCCGTCAGTGGAGACCTAGTCTTGGCAATGAAGGCAGGGTCGGTCACCAGTTGGACCGAGTGGTCAGCTCGAAATTGCAGGCATGTAGGCCGGACTGATAGAGCGTGTATCTCACTTATTCGTGCCGCGGTGGCAAGCGCCAGCAGGAAGCAGGTCTTCCGCGTCACATCCGCAAGCCTGGCCAACGGTAGTGGTTCGAAACGTGGTGAGTTTAGCCAGGTAAGAACCCATGGTAAATCCCAGCGGGGCAGAAGAGAGCTTTTGTAGTCCGAAGTGTGACATAAGATCTGCCAGGTCCTTACACGCGCTGGGGTCCGCGCGGCCGAGGTGCCGGTAGGTGTCGGCAATCATCGAGAGATATCCCCGAATGGTAATAGGGGCCAGTCCTTGGTCTTCGAAGAGCCAGAGGAAGAAGTCCGCAAGTTGGGGGTTTGTCAGTTCGGTGGGGGAGAGACGACGGTCGCTGCACCAGGTACAGAGTACCCTCCATTTCCCCTCATAGATACGTCTAGTCGAGGGCTTGCGAGCTGTAGCGATCGCTTCCACTGCAGCACCCGAGAAACCTCTAGCTGAGAGGGCTTGCCGCACAACCTCCAGGCGTGTAGCAGTAAGCGTTCCGGACAGGGGTGGAACAGTGCCTGGCGTGGCTGCTTGAGCATAGTGCGGGGCGTGGGGAGCAGTAGCGGAGGGTGCGTGGCGAGGCTGATCAGGTCGGTGGACCAGGAACGAGTCCAAGCGAACGGGGCGACCAGGAGCAGGATCGCATTGGTTCCTCGCAGCTTTAGGAGGACTTTGGGGACAAGGACTGTCGGGGGAAAGGCGTACGCTATGAGTCCGTCCCAGGGAATGGATAAGGCGTCGACCGCCCAAGCCAGGGGATCCGGTACTGGGGAAACGAAGAGGGGAAGCTGGTGATTCCACCTCGTGGCGAACAGGTCCACCATCGGGGTCTCCCAGTGAGAGCAAATCATCCGGAAAATGTCCTGGCGTAGCGTCCATTCCGTGTGAATGAGCTGTCCTCGGCGAGAAAGGGAGTCCGCTAAGACGTTCAGGCGACCGGGAATATGGCGAGCGCTGAGAGTCAGATCGCGGTCCTCGCACCATCGCATCAATCGGAAGAGTAGCATGCATAGATCGGGTGAATGAGTTCCTCCCTGCTTCTGTATATACGCTACCACTGTCGAGTTGTCCGAAAGGACGAGAAGATGCTGGTGTCTGAGCTGCTCTTCCCAAACGATGATGGCCTGCCACACCGCTTGCAGTTCCAACCAGTTGCTGTGTTTGTCCGCGAACTCCGGAGGCCAGAGGCCGGACGTCGTGGTGAACTGAGGAAGCAGGTGGGCTCCCCAACCAGCCCGACTCGCGTCGACACACAGGGAGAGGTGCGGGGATGGGGAGGAAATGGGGACCCCCAGAGCCAACCAGGCTCTGTCGGTCCACCGTAAAAGGTGGGGGCGTACCAACGGGGACACGGGGACGTTCGTGGTCAAGTCGCCCGAGGAGGGACGCCAGAGCAGTAGGAGATGAAGTTGTAGCGGTCGGGAGTAGAGACGCCCGAGGGGGATAAGATCCGCCGCTGCGTTGATCAGGCCCAGAAGCTGAAGCCAGACCCTGGCGGGGGCTGCCTGTTGCTGATCTATCAACGCGGCGAGAGCGGACAACTTCACAATCCGTTTCTCTGGCAAAAGTACCCTGTTGCGGTCCGTGACAAACTCCATGCCTAAATGGATGAAGTGGCGCGCCGGAGTGAAGTCCGACTTCCCGGTGTTGACCAGGAAACCCAACCGGTAAAGCAGCTGTAAAAGAGCGTCCCTGTCCGCCGCCAGCGCGGTCTCCTCCTGATTTCTCAAAAGAAGGTCGTCGAGATAATTCGAGGTCGGACTTGACGACGACTGCCTCGCCTTGGCCACTACAGCATCCATGATGCGGGTGAAGGCCCAGGGGCTGAGGTTGAGACCGAACGGCAGGGCGCGAAACTGGTAAATCACTCCTTCGAACGCGAAGCGCAGGTACTTCCTGGCCGAAGCGTGCATGGGGACATGTAGGTAGGCGTCGGACAGGTCTAAACTGACCGCGTAGTCCATGGGTTGCACCGCCGCACGAAGAGCCCTGGTCGTCTCCATCCGAAAGGAAGGGGCCGCGATGAAGGCGTTCAGCGCCGACAGATCTATGACTGGCCGCCACTTGCCGCCGAGTTTGGGGACCACAAACAGTCGGCTGTAAAAGGCGGGCGAGTCCGGACGCTGCACTATCTCTGTGGCCTCCTTTGAAAGGAGAGCCGCGACTTCTCCTCGCAGAGCGGCGGCCTTGAGGGCGTCGGACGGAACCTCTGTCCAAAGAGGAATGGAGCGCAAGGGCGGAGGAGAGCGGAACGAGATCCGTAATCCTCTGGTGACTACGTCCAAAACCCAGGGCTCGTCTCGAAACAGCGAGCGCCACTCCTCGCTGAATCGTGCTAGCCTCCCGCCGACTGGAGCCCCGACGACGGTCGGCGGGGGCGGAAATGGGGACAAGTCAGGTGGCCCGCCCGCGCCCAGGGCGACGGGCGGGACGGGGCCAGGCGGGGGCAGGGGCGTTAGCTGGGCCAGGGCGACGGAAGGACGGGCGACGGCGCGGCGCAGCTCGTGGTGGGGCAGACGGGTCCGCGGTGACACGTTTCCGGGCCCGCAAGGAGCGCCCCAGGGCCGTGCGGGCGGGAGGAAAGCGCTGCTTGACAGTCTTGCGAGGCCAACGGTCGGAGTTGGAGTCCTTCACCGTCTGCCAAGTATCCCCGAAGAGCAGAGACCCTCCCAGAGGGGCCCGACGTAGCTGAGTACTCAGGTCGACCGGCATACCACTGCAAGCTTGTAGGACGGCGTCTCGTCGCATGAGGTCGCAGTTAGCCGCAGCCGCCATCGCGTTGACCGATGAGTGATAAGCAGCGCGGTTCCCAGCCTCCGCCATGAGTAGTAGGTCTCCCAGGAGGGGAGACAAAGCAGGTTGCCAAGCTTCCTCGAGACGTCGGATGAAAGCCTGAGTCAGCAAGTCCAAGAAACCGGAGCAGGCGAGCGTGTTCCGGACCAGTGACGCCGTCCTATCCAGTCCCCGTGGGAAGGACCGTTTCAACATAGAAGCCCCTCCGGCTTGCATCAGAGCGGCGGGATCCACTGGAGGAAGCGGGCAGAGGAACGACTGCGAATGGCCGGCGTACCAGTCCTGCTGAAAAGCGATGTCCAGAGCGGAAGGCCATCTCCCGTCCGCGAAGAAGTCCGAGTTCCGAGTCTCCGCATGCAGGTGAGACGAGAAAGCGTCCCGCAGATCCAAAAAACTAGCCGGCTGTGGGAGGGACTTGAACCTCTTAACCGTCCTATCCGCGTCCACGAAGGCGGAAATCTTCCTCTTCACAGGAGGTGAAGCTGGGCAAACATCCTCCGGTAAGGCGGCGGCGATCAGCTTGGCTGCTCCGTCCAGTGCCAGCCGCGTGTCCATCCGGGAAGAAGAGACCTGTCTGACGGAAGCCGACACACTGGAGGCCGAAGAGGGAGAAGCTGAAGAACGGCTAAGACCTCCAAGTAACCAGTCCGAAGCATCCTCCGGTGCCAAACTGAGGGTGTCGAAGTCCCGCTGTCCGGAAACCGGCGACCGAAGAGGGCGACGAGGGCTCCGAGGCCGGGAATCCCGTCGGAGAACCGCAGCGGACGAAGACTCCCTCCGCAGTGGAGAGCGGTAGTCTGAACGATGCGGAGAGGACCTCCTGCGAGCCGAAGGCGGATCCCGACGAGGAGAACGGCTGCGACGAGATGGAACGGAGCGGTCAGTACGAGGAGGGGGGGAAGTGGCCGGTCGCTGGGAAGAGGGACGGGACGAGCGGGGGTCCAACCGAGAGGGGGGATGCGAAGAAGGTGAAAACCGTCTGCGGCGAGGTGAGTCCCGGTGCGACGAGCGATGAGGCGAGAAGTTCCTCCTACGATCGTGCGAAGGAGAGCGGAAACGTCGAGCAGAACCCCTGTACCTACGTTCTTCCCAACCAGGAGGCTCCGGACGAGTGCAATGATGTCTCTCTGAACCAGGCTCTTGGGAGAGGCGGGTTACTGGCCGGCCAGGGGACCTCCAGCGGGATCCCGGCGGCTTCCTCAGAGACGAGTGGGGAACGACGGTGGAGGAGGGACGCCACGAGCGTCCCACCAAACCAGGCTCTTGGGAGAGGCGGGTTCTTTCCACCAAAAGTGTACGGGCGCGCTCTCGAACGGAGGCGGTCTTGACGGTCGAACTCCCACTCCGTGCACTAGTCCCTTGATTACTCAGTGGCGTTATCTGCGTCGGATCCCGTTGGTCTCGCACGTCCGGTGCCGGGGGCACAGCGGAAGGCGTCTCGGAAATCTTCAAGGTACCCGCGAGGGTAGAAGGCTCTCTCCTATAAAAGTTCCAGATATTAGACCACCGCAGTTCCGGCCATGTAGCACAGACGTCACACGTATGGTCGGACGCACACCCAGCGCAGGTGAGACAGACTGCATGTTTATCCGACGGCCACTGGAAGCCTCCGCATTCTGTGCATGTCATCAGTAAGCCACTGCAACACACAAAACATGAAGGCACTCGGCAAGCGTCCACCAATCACCCCGTTAAGCTTTAGGCCCCCAAGCTACTGTGGTGTTATGCACCCGATTAACCAACGTACGGTCACCTGCCATCAACATTTAATCAAAACTACGGCGGAGGGAAAACAAACCCTGCCGGGACAGGTGCGTATCCAAGCCTTCGTCATAACGAGGGGTGTCTAAACCGAAAGCCGAAAAACGTTAGGTGTGGCCGAGATACAGTAACTTGACTCACCGCTCGCATCTGGTAATGGCGCGAAATCCCGCCAAAACCGGCGCCAACATTCTTCAGCTAATCAGGCCACCAAACAGAGGTCCAAAAACCCCAACCGAGGTTGAGAAGCGACGCAAAAAGCAAGCTGCTCGTGCCTGTGCCCCGCCCGGGCAACCAGCCGAGGGCCCTCTAACTACCTTACCTGTCAGTCGGAGAGGTACAAGAAGGAGAAAGCTCCATGACACCCGCAGCCCGACCGGCAAGCCAGAGAGGAAACCCTTGAACAAGACCGAAGCTGCAGTCGACCAACGTCGCACGCGCAGAATCCCAGGCCGGCGAAGACGAAGCAAGCAAAGCAGACCGACCCGGTCGAAAACTTCTAAGTCCAGAGGCTAGAGACAACACGTCTGAACGCGTGAGCCTAAGAAGCGTGACTGGAGTTCACAGGTGAATAGGGCTGGTGGGTAGGAGCGGGAGACAACTCTCGGTCCCTCTGGGGGTTCCCCGAGTGCCTCCCGGGTTGTGTTTACACAACGGGTTCTTAGGCTAGAATTGAGCAAGGAGTGGACACTCCTGGTAGTCATGTCATCGGTAATGTTTTTGAAGAAACAAAGGGTTTTTCTGGATACTGTGGTCAGTCTATTGCGCAGGTAACTTGACTTTTGAACACAACGTGAGGCAAATAAACACGGATTTTGTGCGCATGCAAGACTAGTGTAGACTTATCTGAATAATTTACTCACCACAGAAATCTCCAGCCCTTCCCTAGACCACAAAAGGGATGCGGACTAAAGGGGGCACTTGAGTACTGTATTAGATGGGCAGTTCTTGACTGTCTGATAACTATTAAGTCGCCTACACCCAGTCCAGTTACATTACAGTGAAAACGTCACTTTTCACATAAATGGGTTTACTGTGTTTTGCCTCCACAGGGCAATATTCAAAGTACGACATTTATAAAGTCTAAACCAATTTATGTTTGCAGTCAGGGAACACTATATTTGTGCGCTGTTATGTGATTTTTGGATCTTACAGATGTTGCTATAAAGTTTTAAATTACAGACCCACAATCATCTGACCATTCTGGCCCAGAAAAGCAGAAAACATTAAGTGCATTTTTGTGAAAAGCAACATTTTCATTTTTTTTATCAATGAAAATCTCATATTTTGACTGGATTTGGTGTTTGTTGCTGTTAGCGTTTCTACTGCGTTACCAACATGTGCTCGCACAATCAGTCACACATGCACAGTCATACCGGACAGACATACACACAAATAAACTTCTCGCATGGACACACACACAGTCTCAGTCTCGCTCTCACTCTAGCTGAGCACCGCAAGATGGAAGTAAGGTTCCAAGATTTATTTACACCAGAAAAGCATTCATGATGAAACGGCATGATCAAAGTTAGTCCAACCAATGCAAGTCCTAATAACCTTAAACACCTTAGGCCTAACACCTATTCCTTCGAATATGACACCTAGCAAACCTAGCTCCTATGTCTGACACCTATAACGTTGAATATGATTCCTCGCGAACCTAGCTCCTAACACCTATACGCACTTACCGATAAAACATTCGCACTGTCCTAACGCATCCTAAACCTTATTTAGGTGAACTAGAACTGAACCGAAACACTACTGTTCCTATGGGGTAGGGCCAGGGTGGTTTGAGGAAATCATTATTCACAATCGCCTCGTGGGGTAGGGCCGGGATGGTTCAAGGAAATCATTATTCACAATCGCCTCATGGGGTAGGGCCGGGATGGTTCAAGGAAATGATTATTCACAATCGCCTCGTGGGGTATGGCCGGGATCTTTCAAGGAAATCATTATTCACAATCGCCTCGTGGGGTAGGGCCGGGATGGTTCAAGGAAATGATTATTCACAATCGCCTCTTGGGGTATGGCCGGGATCTTTCAAGGAAATCATTATTCACAATCGCCTCGTGGGGTAGGGCCGGGATGGGGAGGAGCATCATGGAGTCAGCTCGACCAAGCACCACCAACAGCCAAAGGGATAGCACAAGAGTTAGGAGATAAGAGGAGACGTGTTTGGTGCTTTGGTTCATACCATCCTGTGCTTATCCAGTGGACAATTGTGGGTCTATGTTGAGTTGCCGTTGCCATGGTGATTTGAGGGGCACGCTGATCTCAGCTGTGCTTGGGTGTGGGGTTGGTAAGGAATCAGGTTCATAGCCAAAAAATTAGACAGTCAATGTGCTTTTTTTTTGTATTTTGTGCATGGCAAATGTGCAGCTGGTAGGTGGTAGTGTTTTTTAGGGATTGAAAAATTAGGGGATGACTGGGATTGACTAAGGCTAAGAGACTGGACAGTACGGAAACGGCACTGTGTTCCTTGGCCTGTAGTCCGCTACACACCGACTAGCTAAGTCAGCAAAAATACTCGCACACAGTGCGCCAAGAGTGCACTGAACCACTGAACTCTGACTCACAGGCAGTAACTAGCGATAGCAGACGGCTCCTCTGCTACAGTAAGGCAAAAGACTGTCAAAGACTGCAATACAATAACAACATCAGTTTTCACAGAAATGGACCGACGGACCGACTGCCTTTTACCTTCACAGAGCAGTATGTAGGAATGACACGAGACAGGTCAACGGCAGTTGATGATTCACTTGGTGCCCATGGGGAAAGGTGGAACAGGGGATGGGGGTCGGGTGGGGTGGGGAAGCTGCATGCCTTTCCCCAGCCAACCTGGCCTTATCTAGAACTACTACTGAGCACAACAGTACTAGGGTAATGCTGCCCGATTATGGATACAGGTATAGAAGAAATCATCATAGTCTTCCACAAATAACACTAACAAAATGTCATTTTCTGTACCTGCAGAAAGATGCTCCAGATGCGAGACTCCTCGAAACGTGCCTTCTTCTCCTTGAGGGAATTGAAATAGTCTGCCAGTGTGGCTCCCTCAATCAGCTCCATCACAATGTACAGCTTTTCATCTGTCAAGAACAGGCACAATGAAACACTATGCACCCAGTCAGCAAGAGAACACTGGGCCGACACCGGCGGCAGTTGGTCCATGCAATGGCTGTGCGTGGGCCAACTACGACCATAACCCTTTGCTTTCTGTGAGGTCATACAGAGTCCGGTTAGATTGATTAACCCATTCAGCCCTGACGCCCTACAGCAGGAGATGGATCGACCATGATAATTCAAGGGTAGTGCCAGATTAGCTTGGCGCCTGTCATCTCCTGAAAGAGGTGCATAGTCGTTAGATGATGCCCCCAAAATTTGGGAAATACGTGCGTGGGGTTGAATGAGTTAAATGATATCCATTTGTATTCTTTGGCAGTTTATCATTCAAAGGCTGAACTGTGTGAGACAGGACCAGTTAACTCCCATGTCAACTATATCTTCATTCTTAGCTCATTCCGCCTGACGGCCGTGTTTCCCAAATTTTGGAGGCGTCATCTAATGACTATGCACCTGTTGCAGGAGATGGGTCGACCATGATAATTCAAGGGTAGTGCCAGATTAGCTTGGCGCCGACATCTGGCACTACCCTTGAATTATCATGGTCGACCCATCTCATGCTGTAGTGCGTCAGGGCTGAATAGGTTAAAGTACATATATTGCGGGTGATTATAGCAACATTGTCTACATTTATTTTCCAATGTCCAAAGCACAAACAAAACCGTGAAAGATGCAAATGTCAGGCCGAGATTGTGCCGAAAGGTAGTACACCCCCATAAAAGCCTTGCAAAAAGAGTATTTTGACTGAAAAGATGTGTTTGTTTTCCTGATGTATTTAATTAAAACATAATAATGCACATTTTATGACCCGCCGTGAGATGGCCTTAGTCGCCTGCTCGGCATTAAACCCAAATAACTAACTAACTAACAAACATTTCATGACTGCATGCACAAGGTTTAATTGTGCAGGTTTGTGAGTTTGGAACTTACGGCCTATGGCCATAAGGTCAAACAGCACAAACCAGCAGACACACGATCATACAGAAGAGTTACAACATAACAAAGAAAAATGCGTGTCAGATAGGTTCCAACAAGCACACTTGCCCAACTCACTTTCTTCAAAAGTCCTGTAATAGCGGACAATGTTGGGGTGTTTGAGCGCCTCCTTCATGATGCGCAGTTCATTGGTTATCTCCCCTACACTCTGGGCCTTTTCACGCGCGTTCTTGCCAAAGGCAGGGTTCTGAATGTTCAGCTGTTTTCAGGCAGAGAGGAGGGAAATCATGCAATGCTTCTCAGGGGAACTAACCCTCTCCTGCATGCAGCCCCGAATACTTTGTACAGTACTGGTGGATGCATGCATGAGGGAATTATTCCATTTAACCCCAACGCCCTGCAGCAGGAGATGGATCGATCATGATAATTCAAGGGTAGTGCCAGGTGAGCTTGGCGCCCATAGGCGCCAAGCTCACCTGGCACTACCCTTGAATTATCATGATCAATCCATCTCCTACAACTGGTAACTAGTTCTTAGATAACACCTCAAACATTTGGGAAATGGGCCTGTGGGGTCAAATGGGTTCAAAACAAAAAAGAATGGCATTAAAAAAAACCTCTCATAAGGCAGACACTCCACAAATAAAAAGCACGCATGTTGTCTGCATTTACATTAGTTGGAAACAAACAGCCGTAACGGATCTCCTCACCGACAGCAGCTCAAACTAGGAGTTATTCCTAATGCAGAATCAGGTCAAAGACAGTAGGTCGAGTCCCTTTATAGTAAGGAAAGACTGTAAGCTGAGCCCCTTTGTAGGAAGGAAGGCCACGCAGTACCGGTCGTAAAGGGAGCGTTTCCCTGAATCACCCCGATCAGGTGGCATGCATCCTCGTAGCAGTTGTACTGTTTGCCCTTATAGCCGACGTGAGGAGACTGTCCTTGCTCGGACAAGTATGTTACGCACTCTTATTTACTAAAACAGGAGGAGTGTCCATGGTGTTATGCCTGCGATGAGCCATATTCTGTTAAACACATTTTGCTGTCTTGTGCCGATTTAACTGTCACAAGATATAAATACTTCACAGCAGACGCCTTGAAGGTTTTGTTCCGGGATGTTCCCCCGGACAAGATCTTCAGTTTTCTGAGAGAGTGCAATATTTTTCATCAGATTTGAGCATTCATAGACAATGATAATTCTCTTATTTTTTAAAAACCTTTTTGAGGGTTTGTACACGTTTCCTTTCAAGACCTGTGCGACATTTTAGCATAAAATATTTTCAAGATATATTTACATCTTGTCTTAAGACCTTTCTTTTAGTCTGGCTCACCAGATTTGTACCCATCCCGCCGTGAGATGGCCTTAGTTGCCTGCTCGGCGTTAAACCCAAATAGCTAACTAACTAACCCATTTCTCACATTTTGGATGTGTTGCCGCCTAACGACCATGTACCATTTGTAGGATATGGATTGAACATGATAATTCAAGGGCAGTGCCAGATGAGCTTGGCGCCTGAAGGCTTGAATTATCATGATCAATCCATCTCCTGCTGCAGAGTCCTGGGGCTAAAAGGGTTAATGCCTGACAAGCACCTGGTGCCTCAGACCGTGGAGGTCAATGTGGCGACTCCTTGCGAGCAAGCCACACATATTCTCATGAACCTCTGTGGCTGCTGGGCCTGAATCCACTGAATGTCTGAAGTCGGTGCAATGTCTGACTTGGGCGTGACCTCTATCGCGTGACTGACACAACTGCTGTTTCCCCATTGGACGCAACACCTTCTGCATATGGTTATATATGAGCGAGTGCAAGAGGAGGCCTGCACCTGCGAGGCTACATGAGGCTCGACGGCTCTTGACTTTGGGGCATTTACTGCGGGCCAGCAGTGAAGGCAATAACCCTTTGTGTGTCGGTAGCGGTTTTAGTACTGTAGGAAGCATCGCCACTAAAGCCACTACCGGCATGCAAAGGCTTAACCCATCCAGGCCTGACACACTACAGCAGGAGGTGGGTCGACCATGAGAATTCAAGGGTAGTGCCAAATTAGCTTGGCGCCGACATAATCTGGCAGTGCCCTTGAATTATCATGGTCGATCCATCTCCTGCAACAGGTGCGTAGTCGTTGGACAACACCTCCAAAATTTGGGAAATACAGCCGTCGGGCGGAATGATCGAGGTAAGACAAATGAAACAAATGCAATACCGACAGAACAAGGTGCAGCAAAACCTTGGATTCATGCGAAAAGCTAACCAGTCTGCAAGATCATTCAAACGATAAACTGTAGGTTACAGTAAAGAAAAGTCATGATGCAATATGCATGAAGCACACAAATACACGCAAACCAGAGAGACTAATTCATCACATCCAGTCAAAACTAACATCTAACTCTGATTTAAAGCTAGTACTTCATAAACACAAACATTCGCAAGCCAGTTTTTTTTAAAGAAAAAAGTCCCAATGCCAAATATAGTACATTACCTCTTTCATGGCGAGAAATGACTGTCGTGCTGTCCTTCTTCGAACCTTGTAGACGGAACCAAAGGCACCCGTACCCAGTAGCTCAAAAACAGCGTACTCCCCAATGTAGTGGTTGGGAGTTCGACTCTGGTTCATTCCCTGAACATTCTCACGAATCTCATCCACTGTGTCAACCTAAAACAGTTGAAATGAAATGTTTGATCTTACGGCTGTTGGCCACCTTGCTGACAATTTAAATCCTGTTTAAAAATGCAGTCACTGTTGCAGAAACTCAGATGCCACCTGGGGCCAGTTGCATCAGCGAGCTTAGTGAATAGTCTTGCACCAGCCACTAAGCAAAGTGCGCCACTATAGCACCACAACACTCACCCCGCTATAGCGCCACAACACTCACCCAGCTATAGCGCCACAACACTCACCCCGCTATAGCGCCACAACACTCACCCCGCTATAGCGGCACACCTTACTTAGTGGCTGGTGCAGGTCTAAGCTCGCTCATGCAACTGGCTGCAGGTCATTACATCCGAATTTTGTTATAAGCAAAGTAACTGGACATAGAAAGAGTTCTGTCGGGATCTCAAAACAAATGTTGCTATATCCCACTTTTGTTATCAGCTTAAGTAGAATTTTTAAAATATTTTTTTTGGGAAAAGCTGTCACAAGCAACAGTGACAGATCTTAGTTGCAGCAGATGGGTCGACCTTGATAATTCAAGGGTAGTGCCAGTTTTTTTTTAACCTGCTCGTCGACACTGAGAGTACCATCAATTCTCCCACATGCACTGACATAAAGCTATCACATTCTGTCAGATAATTCATCTTTTGAACATTGACCGTGGTAGCCGGTGAAGAGTTCAACATCGCCGTTAGTTTCCGTCGCTGTTTCAGTCAGCTAGTTAGCGCAATCAAGGGCCAGTCAATACAGCGTGTAACGAGGGGACGGGAAATCACTGTTTTGGACTCTTGTTAGCAGGCGGCCTAATCACGCTCCAACACACAGCAACTGGCCCTTGGAGTACACAGCCGTCAACAATCAACCCTTCACTGCCAGTCAACGCAACCAGTGTTTCTGAAATCTGGGTGCGTTCAACGACAAAAGCCACCGGCCAACCAACATGGTCAGCAACAGGCATCCGAATGCGCAAAAGGCTGTACGTAATCTGGGAGTTCAGTTCGACTGCAGTATGTCCATGCACCATCACATTACTAATGTGTGCAGGACGGCGAACTTCCAGCTGCGAAGAATCAGCTCCATTAGACCATTCATCACCCGGTCCGCTACTGTTCAACTTATTTGCTCCCTTGTTCTTAGCCGCTTGGACTATTGTAACTCCCTCCTGGCAGGTGTCCCCCAGAAAGAACTCTCCCGTCTGCAGACAGTCCTCAACAATGCTGCCAGACTTGCTTTTGGCAAATCTAAAATGGACCATGTAACCCCCCTACTTCAGGAATTGCACTGGCTACCCATTCAGTTTAGAGTCGAGTACAAGATTGCGGTCCTGGCTTTTCGCTGCTTTGATGGATCCCTACTGCCATACCTCTCATCCCTCCTCAACATCTATCAGCCCTCCCGTTCCCTTCGTTCCTGCTCTGAGAAGCGTTTCCGTGTCCCCAGCTTTTCCTCTAAGCGGTTTGGCTGCCGGACATTCCAGTATCAAGCCCCTGTTGTCTGGAACTCACTTCCCCTACACCTCTGGAATGCTGAAAACATTGACGTCTTTAAGACCCAACTTAAAACCTACTTCTTTCAGCTTGCGTACCATTAATCCACAGATTGTGTGTGCGCGTGTGTGATGATGGTTTGGTCTGCATACATATGGTTTTGTTATGTGTGTTTTAGTTGTATGTGTGTGCGTAGATTAGAAGTGCATAGATTAGACTTTTTTAAAGGTAGTGAGATTCTGCATATATACATTTTTTTGTAACGCGCTTAGAGCCCACTGCTCCTGGGGATTCAGCGCGATATAAATGCTCTTTATTATTTAAAAGGCCACCGTCAGCCGCCGTTGGCCTGCGCACAGCTGTGCGCGGCTGTACACTGGCCAATGGCGGACGACGTCGCCCCCTGGTGGCCTTTGCACAATGCGAAAGACTATCGTGAACCACCACAACTGCGAGAGCTCATGAGTATTTATATCTCTTGCAGTTGGATCTTGTTCAGTTTTTCTTGGCCATGAAGGAGCAGCAGCGTCCGACAGAAAACTTACTGGCAGGCTGTTGAGTTTTTCCACCAGAGGAACATAGGCTTTGAGGTCTTTGTTGTAGTGACCCACATCAATAAACGTCTCAAACAGCTCAGCCGGAAACAACTGCTTGAACATACGCCGATTTCTCTCCATGCTGAACAGGAAGCGAAGAGTACGGAAGGCATTCATCTGGGGAGAAAAGAAGATGAAATTTCATATAACTCATTGTCATACAGTGCGACGCGTGTGAAAATCATCAACAGAAACAACTCATGGGAGAGTTGCGAGGCTAATCAGGCATTACCTCTGCCTTGCTCCTACCATAATGACTTTCACAACTTTCCTAGTACACAAAAAGTCATCATGATGACGTCAGCTGCAGCCGGCTTGCGCCCTGCTGTGCATGGGCTGACTGCACCTGATGTTGGCATGATGACCTTTTCTTTGCTAAGTTTGAAGAGGTTGTATGCCACCTGTGGAAGATCTGCCGGCCAGCTTGGGGGGACTGACAACCACCCCCCACCCCCCCCAATATGCTCCACAACAAGCAAAACCAACAGCCAAACAGAACATACTGACAATAAAACCCACCTGTAACTTCTTAACGAGTTTGCGTTCCCGTTCTCGCGTGGACTGTGTTGGGCCAGGCGGAAGCAGCAGCTGACTCAGCACGAACATCCCGTTAGCTTGCACGATCTGCTGTGCATTGGAGTCATTCAAAACCAGCTCCATCAACGCTGCACAGCATGCTGTGAAGGGAAATAAAATACTTAATCATGGGTGGGACCGAAAAAAAGTTGAATCCTGAAGCGAGGGTCTATGGGTACATTTTAAGTCGAAAAAAAGATTAAAAAAAAAATAAAAAAATCCAGAAATCAGGCTGTAGCCGGAAAAGTCCCACCCAAGCTTAACTGTAATACAAACGGGCATGTGCATAAATCTAAACTTTCTGCCACAAATGATTGTACTTGTATGCGATTTTGACCCTGTGGCCAGGAGCAATAAATGCCCAAAATCACGTTCCAGCACACGCACCTGATCTTCACACTTGACCCCTTTACAGTACAGTACAACGACCATTTTCAGCAGCCATCTTTTACATTTTTTTCCAAGAATAAAGTGGTCTTCAAAGACAGGTACCCTCTTGACAGCCTACGAAGGGCAAAAACATGTCACCTATGTGGAAAACATGTCACCTATGTGGCTGTTGCCACCTACCGGTAAGTGATGGTCCTTAATGACAGGCGGTCTCTCACAAGGATGGTCCCTCAAAACAGGTGCTGCTGTAATGATGTGCTATTTAACCCATTACATCCTGAGGCTGATTAACATTTGCTTATTGACCAATGAAGGCTACATTACAGATCAGGGGATCAATCATTTTAGCTCAAGGGTGGTGCCAGAATAGCTTGGCGCCTTAGGTGCCCTTGAACTATCATAGTCAAATTAATTCCCAGCAGTAGTGTATCAGGATGAAAATGGTCAACTAACAATAAGAAGAGGAATCACTGACCTGATTTTAACAGATACTTGTGTTCCATCAGCTCGTCCTGCAATGAAGAACACTCGGTGAACCATCCGCACCCAAGTATTTACAAGACCATTGCAAAATGAACAAAAGTCACATGATCAACATTTCAATGCAAAAGCCTACACTTCTGGGTGAACTACCTAGATACATATAAGTCACAACATGATCAACATTTCAATGCAAAAGCCTACACTTCTGGGTGAACTACCTAGATACATATACAGTCAACTTATAACAAGGTCAGATATAATGAAAGTCAGACATAACAATATTTTTCACAAGTTCTGAAAACACATTTTCAATGTAGATTACTTCCCTTATCCTATATCGTACTGAGGCGAAACGCTTCAAATTTGTACACTGCCATATATATGCAAGCTACATTATAGTACTTACAGATAAGGATAGAGACTGATGGCGTTAGTTCAAGGGTGGTGCCAGAATAGCTTGGCGCCGAGAGGCGCCAAGCTATTCTGGCACTACCCTTGAACTATCTGAGTCAAACTCATTTCACACACTGGTATATTCCGAATGAAAAGGGCTAAAACAAACTTTGGTTCTAAAGAAAGCGAAAAAAATAATTAGGACTCCTGGCGATTTGTAATATCCAAAGTTGTTACTTTACATTCATTATGGTATACTGTAAATTACTGTAAAAAAAAAATAATGGAATTAAATTAATTAACTACTTGTAAAGTAAATACCAGTAAATGTGTAAATGAGACAAGCACCTGCAGAAATCACCTTGACAACAGCACTACTCGTGATAGCCAAAGAGTAAAAAGCTGCTGTTTGCCGTCATACAATTTCATTATATCTGCTTTGTTGAAATGGTTCATTTTTAAACATGTGCAAAAAAAGAAAAGAAACACTACCTGAATCATATGTACGATTTCAATTTCAAATAAGGTACAGGCAATAACTGCACAAAACACAGTAACAGTTGCCTGGGGCTGACGCATGATCGCAGGAACATTTTACTAGATGTTTAACAGCAGTATGTAAACAAATATATAAAAGGACTGTTTTCCCTTTTATTCCTACGTTGTTAGCCTTTACCAGCTCTAGCTGGCCTGTGCAGGGATATAATTATGTAGGCCTGAGAACCTTTAGCTCACTGCATTCAGTGTGAATGATCCAATTCCATGCACCAGCAAACAAGCACACGTAAATAAAATTTAAAAAAACTTTGAAAAGTGCCCATGAGTTCAGTGTTCTTGAGCAACCCATCTAGCCCCAATGATGTGCAGCAGGTGATGGATCGACTATGATAATAGTGCCAGATTAGCCTGGCGCCTGGTGGTGCCAGGCTAATCTGGCACTACCCTTGAATTATCATGGTCGATCCATCTCCTACAACAGGTACTTAGTCGTTTGATGACGCCTCTTGAAATTTGGGAAAAGTGGTCCTGGGGTGGGTCAGACGGGTGAGTGCAGAATGTGAGTAAATCAAATCTGTAAATGCAAACACACTCTGCAACAGCAGTTTACTTTTTGACGTGTCTTATTAATAAACTACAGCACATGTGAAGCAAAACTGGGATGTCACTGCTTGTGCTTTGATTGCGTTTTGTGCGCCCGTGACAGTGACATGGGCATGTGATCAGACGATGTTACTTATGTGCTATCTCACTCAAATCACCGGTTGTGAAAACAACAACAACAACAACAAAAATCACAGCATTCTGTATACCTTCTTTAAATTTACATCTTTTGAAACTGACTGGGGATCAGCAAAAGCCTAAATGCAGCGATAAAACCACAAATAAGCTTTTTACCCAAATCACAAAGCGAATACTGAACAGCGAAACTCAAAGAGTGTTGTACAAACATTTCCACTGCTATGATAAACGCCAGTAATATGATTTCATCAAAGTTCCAGTGAAAAACATTATCTAGCGACAACTAGTATTATACCATCACATCATTTTAAAAATCCTGTGTTTAATATTAGTTTCAGTCT
Organism: Semisulcospira habei; assembly: GCA_036245525.1. NCBI lineage: Eukaryota > Metazoa > Mollusca > Gastropoda > Semisulcospiridae > Semisulcospira > Semisulcospira habei. The sequence continues at coordinate 276,932,041 of BTPG01000002.1, read as the reverse complement.
TTCAGTCAACCTGTCCTATCTGTTCGAGGCAAACATTCTCATGAGTACCGGTGGCAGGTTTACTTGCTTAGTTCCTTGGATTCCTCGTGGAACAAAGGGCCTCATGGGAATATACAGATCAACCAGGATATTTCAAGGGCAGTGCCAGATAAGCATGGTCCCATTGTAGGTGCCATGCTATTCTGGCACTGCCCTTAAACTATCATGACACCAAGCTAATCTGGTACAACCGTTCAATCATCTCGATCTCACAATGTGGTGCCTAAGAGTTGAATGCGTTAACCCATTAAGCCCTAACGTACTCTAGCAGGAGATGAATCGGCCACGATAATTCTAGGGTAGTGCCAGCTAATCTGGCACTACCCTTGAATTATCATGATCGATCCATCTCCTGCAACTGGTACATAGTTGTTATGTGGCACCTCCAAAATTTGGGAAACTTACATCTTCAGGTAAATTTACATCTTCAGGTAAACTTACATCTTCAGGCGTATGATGAGTGCGACCATTGGCCCCTGCACTGGCCACTGTCCCATTACTGGCATCTGTCCGCTCCGACACAAACTTTTGCTCCCTGTAATAAACAGAGGGCACAATGACTCAAATGCAATTGCAATGCACTGGTTTGATCCATCCAAACTACGCTGAATATAATGGATGATATTTTGTATGCATAATGTGTAAAATTTGCTGGGAATATGCCAGTGTGTTTAGACGTTAACCAAAGTCCAAAGCGCAGACGAGCACATACATGCACACTGATCTGCAAGTCATTATTATCATATAACATTCATCAAGGCCGTATGAAAGTTAGACTCACTGTAGAAGGGACAGAAGGAGCGGAATGGCGCCCATCTGCCGCATGAGAGCGCTGCAGTCAGGATCGTCTTCACTAAGTTGTACCAGGCACCAAACCACGTGGTACAGCAGGTGTGCATTGTCGCTGTGTAGTTGACTGTAGACACATAATGATGTTGCATAAGTACACTACATGCACATGAAACACAAATACACAATGTGCAACAAAAAAACAGAAAACCACACACACAGTGGATAATTGATATTCTAGTACAGTACCAAGCAGTAGTGTACGCACAACACAAGAACAACTTGAAAGCAACTCAGATTGTAAATGTACAGTAACATGACCCAATGAATGCTACTGATGACACCGCTTGGCGAGGTGGAAAAGACCCTCAACTAGTTATGCGTCGTTTTGCCAAGCGATATCGTTATTAGCAACCAAGAGGATAACCCATTCAGCTCCAACTCATTATAGCAGGAGATGGATCAACCTTGATAATTCAAGGGTAGTGCCCCATGACGCCAAGCTTATCTGGCACTACCCTTGAATCACCTACACATTTGTTAGGTGACAACGCCAAAAACTGGAAAATATGGCAGTGGGGTTAAATGGGTTAAACTGAAGTGGGCTCAGGCCTCTAAGACCATAAACTGAAGTGGGCTCAGGCCTCTAAGACCATAAACTGAAGTGGGCTCAGGCCTCTAAGACCATAAACTGAAGTGGGCTCAGGCCTCTAAGACCATAAACTGAAGTGGGCTCAGGCCTCTTAAGACCATAAACTGAAGTGGGCTCAGGCCTCTAAGACCATAAACTGAAGTGGGCTCAGGCCTCTAAGACCATAAACTGAAGTGGGCTCAGGCCTCTAAGACCATAAACTGAAGTGGGCTCAGGCCTTTAACACCATAAACTGAAGTGGGCTCAGACCTCTAACACCATACACTGAAGTGGGCTCAGACCTCTAACACCATACACTGAAGTGGGCTCAGACCTCTAACACCATAAAATGAAGTGGGCTCAGGCCTCTAAGACCAGTCTGAACTGTCCAGACTGGAACCTTATCCAATACAAAATAACTCAGTCAGTCCCGACACACCACAGCAAGATATGGATTGACCATAATAGTTCAAGGGTGGTGCGAAGAATAGCTTGGCGCCTATAGGCACCAAGCTTTTCTGGCACAACCCTAAAATTATCATGGGCAATGTATAAATAATAATAATAATACTATGTTTTTATGTAGTGCCCTTCCCTACGGACAGCAAGCTCGGAGCGCTTTACAGCACATAAAAATAATTTTAAAAAGGAGAAAAATTAGAACGCACTCACTCTTTAAATACACACCCGCTCGCACCATGTAGGCGCATTCCTAACATGAAATAAACAAGCACATACACATGTACATACATGCACTCTATCTCCTCAATTGTAATGCAGTCCTCAGAAGAAGACAACTCCAAAATGTGGGTGTGGGATAAGCAAAGAAAACAGACTGCGTTCTGCAAAAAGAGTGGGCTGCCTACTAGAACATATAACCATATCTGCTCATGTCTACTAGAACGTATAGCCATATATGGTAAAGCGGCGTATCTGAAAGCAGTGCATCTCCAATGTGTTAACCAATTCAAGATGTGCTGCGTTCGGATACACTACCTTATTGTGGTGAATCTGCATGCAGTACATCTAAAATGTGTTAACCCATTCAGCCCTGATGCACTACAGCAGGAGATGGGTCGACCATGATAATTCAAGGGCAGTGCCAGATAAGCTTGGCGCCCGTCGGCGCCAAGCTAATCTGGCACTGTCCACTAATTATCATGGTCGATCCATCTCCTGGAACAGGTGCATAGTCATTAGATGACGCCTCCAAAATTTGGGAAATACGGCTGTCGGGCTAAATGAGATAACCTCTTTATTGTGTCTCTGAAATCATATCATACCGATGGTGCATTGACTGACCTTAGCAAAACAGGAATGCCGTCGTAGAGTTTGATAGTTTCTCGACTCTGAGGATCACCACACAACCACCGCAGAAGATTGGCTGCAAGCCTGTTTAACAGTCAAGTACTGATCACCTTTCTTTTACAGCGTCAGAAAAAGATATGTAGACAATTTCTAAAAGAAATTTACATGAGCAAAAAAATGAAATGAAGAAAATTGTCATTCAGAAAACTGGAGCAGGTAAAAATTAAACGTGTTTCAAAGAAAATAGTTGAATAAAAGCCAGGCTTACTGGTACATGCCACATTACATGTGTGTCCACGTTTTTAATCCACCAAAAGACACAGATTTCTTTATCTATACCTTTTGAACCCTTTGGGTGTCGGTAGTGGTTTTAGTTGCGATGATTCCTGTAGGAAAACCGCTACCGACATGCAAATGGTTAATCCACATTGTGTACAAAACGGGCAGTTTTTGATCTACTTTTTATTCTGTCGATGTCGGTAGTGGTTTTAGTTGCGATGATTCCTGTAGGAAAATCGCTACCGACATGCACATTGTGTACAAAACGGGCAGGTTTTTTTATCTACGTTTTATTTTGTTGATTAACATGACACTTACTTCTTTGAAATGGTGTCATACTCCTGGATAATGCGAAGCAAGATGTTGATTGAATTCAGCTCCCCAATTAACTGTCGTGGCCTGGGGCTGAAAAATTAATTTTTCTCTAAAATGTATTTTTTCAAAAAATACTTACCGATGACATGACTGTCAGGAAATAGTCTACTTGCTTACCAATTTTAGCCTAAGACCCAAAGGGTCCCCCCAGGAGGCTCTCGGGGATCCCCAACAAGGACGAGAGTAGCCTCCCCTGCCCATCCGGTCACGTGCCCGGTGGTGTCTCCTTTAGCCAGTTGTCTACAGAGTTACCAGCGACAAGCGGGGAGGAGGGAGGGACCTCCGAGTCATGTCATCGGTAAGTATTTTTCGAAAAAATACATTTTAGAGAAAAATTAATTTGTTTCCTCAAAACACATTACCGATGACATGACTGTCAGAAAGAATGACAAAAAGGAGGAGGGTGCCGCACAATCCCTTTAAGAAACCTCTTCAGGGACGAAGACGGCCCGTCACTCCTGATCACACACTCCCGACAATTTTAGCGAAGTGCCACTTAAAGCGCCGAGGGCGCCTGGAGGGAGTGTTGCGCCGCAGAAGTTGCCCACCAGCGTAAAGTTGTCGCGCTGGACTGTCAGGGCGCGGAAGTAGAAGCGGGCGATGGTAGATTTGTCCTGCCACCCCACCGCAGCCACAATGTCCTTAACCACACAGGCGCGGCGAAGGCGAGACGTGCGGCCCTAGCGCGCACTCCATGGGCGCGGTTCCTCAGTGCCTCGGCTCCCTGTGGGGAGAGGTCGCAATAGGCGGACCGTAATACCCAGCGGAGCGAGGAGGAGAACGTTTGGGCTGAGAAGCTGGTTCTGCCGGCGGTCGGCGGCAAAGAGACGAGTCCGTCCCCTCCGCACGGATTTGGAGCGATGCAGGTAGATACGAAGAGCCTGCACCGGATCTTGCTGCGGAGTCCCCCTAGGAAGCCGGGTCGTGTAAGCGGCCGAGTGGCGATGACCGGAGGCGCTGTCAAGGGAGACCTAGGCTGAGCGAGAAGGAAGGATCCGGGAGTAGCTGAACGGAGCCATCCACTCGGAACTGCTTTCCGGCGGGGCGAGACGAGAGCGTGTGGAGCTCGCTGACGCGGGGCGCCGTGGCGAGGGCCATCAGGAAGCAGGTCTCCGAGTCACGTCAGCGAAGCGGGCCAGATGGAGCGGTTCAACGGTCCGAAGTCAGCCAGGGGAGGACCAGGGAGGTCCCAGCGCGGGACAAGGGAGCGGGAGACTGGACGCTGCGCGCCGAAACGCGCCATAAGGTCGGGCAGGTCCTTGCAGGCGCTGGGTCGGGACGGCCGAGGTGACGGTAGGCGTCGGCGATCAAGAGGGGAAGCTGCTGCACCAGAGGGGAGCCAACCTTGGTCTTGGACGAGCCAGCGAAGAAGTCCGCGAGCTGAGGAGTCGTCAGGCCAACGGTGGAGAGGCGGCGGTCAGAGCACCAGGCACGAAGCACGCCAATTTTCCTCGTAGACACGTCTGGTAGAAGGTCTGTGGGCTGAAGCGATAGCGTCCGCAGTCGCACTCGAGAAGCCTCCAGCAGAGAGAGCTTGCCGCACAATCGCCAGGCGTGTAGGAGAAGTCACTCGGGGCAGGGGTGGAAGAGCGGCTGTCGGTGCTGCTCGAGCATCGTGCGGGGGGTGGGAAGAGGGAGGGTGAGCCCATGAGAAGGTCGGAAGTCCACGATCCGGTCCAGGAGAATGGCCACCAGGAGAAGGACTGCGTTGCATCCCCGGAGGCTGAGCAGGACTTGAGGACCAGGACCGCCGGAGGGTAGGTGTAAGCGACCAGTCTGTCCCAAGGGATTGAAGCGCATCGACTGCCCAGGCCAGGGGTCGGGAACGGGGTGAAGAAGAGGGGAAGCCGGAGGCTCCACTTCGTGGCGAAGAGAACAAGGGGTGGGGGGGGGGGGGGGGGTCTCCCAACGAGCGCAGAACCAGCGAAGGATGTCCCAGCGTAGGGCGCAATCCGTGTGAAGAAGCTGCCTCCGTCGCAAGAGGTAGGCTGCCAGGACGAACAGGTGACCTGGAGTGTGACCGGCTGGGAGGGAGAAGTCGCTGTCCTCGCACCAGCGAAGGGGGTGATAGAGGAGGAAGCAGAGGTCGGGAGAGCGGGTTCCTCCTGCGTCTAAAGGCAAGCCACGAATGAGGGGTTGTCGGAAGGACGAGGAGGTCCTGAGTCCGAAGATCGTATCGCCAAGCGCCGAGGGCCTGCCGACTGCAACCAGTCCCAGCGGGTTGACGTGCCGCGAAGTCAGGTTCGCGGGCCAGCGGCCGGCCGACGAGCGAAAATTCGGAAGGAGAGCGCCCCAACCGTCGAGACCGGCAACGATGCAACGAGAGACGGGCAGTGGCGGGGTCAGGGGGAATCCGGGAGCCGAGCCAAGAATGTCCGTCCAGCGAAGCCGACGGGCCGCAGCACAGGAGAGATCGGCACCAGGGTAGAGAGATCGCCGGAGGACGGCCTCCAGAGGCGGAGTACAGAAGACCGAGGGAAGGAGATCAGCCGCCGCACTCATCAGGAGGAGGAGCTGGAGCCGCAGTCAGGTGGGGACCGCCGCGTCCGCAGCTACCCGCGGGTTAGAAGGCACGAACTGGATCCGAGGCTCGGGAAGACGCACCAAGTTGCGGTCGGTCACCAAATCCATCCCCAGGTGAACAAGTGGCGAGAGGGCGAGAGGTCGGACTGTTGGCGCTGACCAGGGCGACCAGGCGAGCAACCGGAGGAGGAGAGCATCCCTGCCCTACGAAGAGGGACCACTGACTGATACCGCAGAAGCAGGTCGACCAAGGAGGAGAACGGCTGGCGGAAGATCGAAGGTCTCGGGCAACCAAGGCATCCACGATCCACGCAAGGACCCAGGGCTGAGGGGGAGACCACACCGGAGAGGCCGAGCTGGAAACGGTCCCGTCGACGGCAAGCGAAGACAACGGCGGGGGCGGGAGGCATGGGGACGCATAGAAGCAACGGGTTGGTCCAGGCTGGCGGCGACGACCAAGGGCTGAAGGCGACGCGAAGGGTCCGAGGCGGGGGAGCCGTGCCGAGCGACGAGCACCATCGCAACTTCCCAAGGAAGAGCGGAGACCTGCGCGCGAAGGGCGAGGGCCTTGGTCCGAAGGGGCGGGAACTCAATCCACAAGGGTGGTGCTGGGCCCACAGGCCTAGAAGGGTTCCTTCAGAGACTGCCAGGCAGGGCCGAAAGACGCGGGTACCCACAGGAGCACGGTAGAGCTGCGACGTCACATCAGGGGAGATGGTCAGGAAGGAGCCAGGCCGCCACGAACGAAGGAAGGCAAGGGGCGGAGGGTTCGAAGCCACGCGGAAGATCCGCTAGAGCTGGAAAGGGTTGCCGCAAGCACGAGCGCCGGCGGAACCACCGGAGGCAGCGAGCACGAAGGGGAGTGGCCAGCGAACCAGGGAGCCGAAGGCTAGGACGCCAGCAGGCCAGCGGCGAACGCAGGACGCCGAGTCATCCACCGGAGAGGGTCGGGGAGACGCTGGAGGCGAAGGGTGCAGGGAGCGGGGAAGAGTTTGTCCCAAGGAGAACGACAGCGCCGAGCACAAGGCGAAGGTCGACAGGGACACCGGAGGGAGTCGAGCGGGCGGGCGACGAACGTCGGGCGCCGCAACTATCCAGGCGACGAGGGCGAAGACGTTGATCCCCACTGCACTGGGTGTACCCCAAGGGGCACCCATCCAAGTGCTAACAGAGCGCGACGGAGCTTCACTTCGGTGAACAGACGAGAACCGGTGAAAACGGGGAAAGGCCGTAGGCACCAGGGGAAACGGCCCGAAGTCCCGAGGTACGTGAAGGACGAACCAGACGCAGAGCGTGAGGCTCAAGGAGGGGGCACATAGCTGGCTGGGGGACTCGACGGAGGAGTCAGCGGGTTGGAAGGACCGACTAGGGTACCAACAGGCGATAAGGGTCGCGGTGCCCGGGGCTCAAAGAGGGGGCACAAGCGGCTTGGCGACTCGCCGTAGGAGTCAGTGGGCCCAGAGACTGAGGCCGAAGTGCCGAAGTGAGAACGAAGGCGACAAGGTCGCGGTGCCCGGCTCAAGGAGGGGGGCACATAGTCGGCTAGACGACTCGCCGTAGGAGTCAGCGGACTTAAGGCTGGGGCCGAAGGCCGACGCGTGAACTAATTGGTGACAAGGTCGCGGTGCCCAGGGCTCAAGGCGGGGGCACATAGCGGCTCGGTGACTCGCCGGAGGAGTCCGCAGGCTTAGGAGGGGCCGCGAGGCCAATGCGTCTACCATAGGCGACAAGGTCGCAGTGCCCGGGGCTCAAGGAGGGGGGCACGTAGCCGGCTTGGCGACTCGCCGGAGGAGTCAGCGGGCTGAGCAGGTCCGAAGGCCGACGCGTAGACTAGTTAGCGACAAAGTCGCGGTGCCCGGGGCTCAAGGAGGGGGGCACGTAGCCGGCTAGGCGACTCGCCGGAGGAGTCAGCGGGCTTAGAAGAAGGGCCGAAGGCCAACGCATAAGCTAATTAGCGACAAAGGTCGCGGTGCCCGGGGCTCAAGGAGGGGGGCACGTAGCCGGCTTGGCGACTCGCCGGAGGAGTCAGCGGGCTCAGGAGGGGCCACGTGGCCAAGCGTCAACTTCTTCTTTTTTCTTCTTTTTTTTTGTATGTAACAGGCGACAAGGTCGCAGTGCCCGGGGCTCAAGGAGGGGGGCATGTAGCCGGCTAGGCGACTCGCCGGAGGAGTCAGCGGGCTTAGAAGAAGGGCCGAAGGCCGACGCTTAAACTAATTAGCGACAAGGGTCGCGGTGCCCGGGGCTCAAGGAGGGGGGCATGTAGCCGGCTTGGCGACTCGCCGGAGGAGTCAGCGGGCTTGAGGTTTGGCCGAAGGCCGACGCGTGAACTAAAGGCGACAAGGTTGCGGTGCCCGGGGCTCCTTTTTTAAGGAGGGGGGCACGTAGCCGGCTTGGCGACTCGCCGGAGGAGTCAGCGGGCTTAACGCGTCTATGAATAAGCTACAAACTTACCAGGGACGTGAGGTGTGGGGTATCCCAAGTCCGAGGGGAGCTTGAACAATCCCACCGTGCCGCGGGAGGTCCCAAGGAAGGCGGAAAGTCGCGGGTCGCTCGGCGGTGGAAACCAGAGTAGAGACCAAGAACCTCCAGTCAAGAGGGGCAGCCAGTGCAGCCGATGACAGAGGAGCAGGCGGCACCCGGTCGACAGACTGTGTGGCGGACACCAGGCCACTGGAAGTCGCCATCCTGGGCAGATGCGCACTTGGTACTGCAACACATACCCATACATGAAAGGTGACGGGCGGCGGGCAACTAACGCCACCAGTTAAAGCTCCGAAGTAAGTAACGAGCGAAACTCACCGTGAAATGCGGAGAGAAAACAAACAGAAGTCCGAGCCAAGCATGACGTCCGGCCCCGCAGGGCGAGACGTAGGAAGCGGCCGAGAATTTAACTTTTCATGGCGGAACGGCAGAGTGACGAAGCACAAAGCACCGGACACTAGGTCACTGGAAGTCACCGTACTGGGGAGAGGCGCACTTGGTAACTGCAACCCAAACCCAAACATGAAAGGCGACCGGCGGCGGGTAACAACGCCGCCATTTAAAGCTTCGAAATTTAAGAAACACGCGAAACTGACAGTGAAATGCAAAGAGAAAACAACAGTAGCTCGAGCGAAGCCCGACGTCCGGCTCAGCCAGGCGAGACGTAGGAAGCGGCCGAGACTTTACCTTTCCATGGCGGAACGGCCAAGTGACGAAGCACAAAGTACCGGACAGTAGGTCACTGGAAGTCGCCGTACTGGGGAGAGGCGCACTTGGTAACTGCAACCCATACCCAAACATGAAAGGCGACCGGCGGCGGGTAACGAACCCCGCCATTTAAAGCTTCGAAATCAAGAAACACTCGAAACTCACCGTGAAATGCGGAGAGAAAACAACAGTAGCTCGAGTGAAGCCCGACGTCCGGCCCAGCCAGGCGAGACGTAGGAAACGGCCGAGACTTTACCTGTCCATGGCGGAATGGCAGGGTGACGAAGCACAACCACCGCGCGACGGAAGCCTAGAAGGTTCCAGGGCCAGCCAAGTGCACGAGGCACAGACAAGGGCTAACAGAGAAGATGGAGGCCACGCCAGAAGCAGTAGACGAGAGGCTAGGCGAAGGCAGGCCGGTAAGGGACGGTCGAACCGTACACAGTCTTTCCAAGGGTCAGAGGCTCAGGTAAAAGCGTCCGAACGCTAACAGCGAAGTAGACAACTGGCTAAAGGAGACACCACCGGGCACGAGACCGGATGGGCAGGGGAGGCTACTCTCGTCCCTATTAGGGATCCCCGAGAGCCTCCTGGGGGGACCCTTTGGGTCTTAGGCTAAAATTGGTAAGCAAGTAGACTATTTCCTGACAGTCATGTCATCTGTAATGTGTTTTGAGGAAACAAATTAAAGACAACAATACGTTCTTTTATTGATTCATGAATAAATAAAATACCTTTCATCAATGTCTACAGTCACATTGTCTCATTTATTTAACCTTTTGTTTGTCTGTAACTCTTTTTGTCAAAACGCATTATGGACAGCCAAACTGTGAACAGAAATAAAAAAAATCAAATTTGATGAAGGCACATTGCTCAACCCATTTCACCGCAGTTCTCAAAATTGTACTGATGTCATCTAACGACTATGTACTAGTTGCATCAGCAGGATCGACCACAATGATTCAAAGGGTAGTTCCAGATTAGCTTGGCGCCAAGCTAATCTGGCACTACCCTTGAATCATCATGGTTGATCCATCTCCTGGGATTGGGGTTAAATAAGATAAAATTTAGAATGTGTCAACCACATACCTCTGTGCCAGTCCAATCAGAGCATGCAGACAGCAGTGCAGCACAAACACATCTGTTGCAGACAGCAGCAGCACAAGGGACTGTCCAACAAATATGCAAGTAAGTAAAAGGTCCTGTAGGTGATGTCAAAAAAGTTCTCAGGCAGATGTAAGCCTCAACTGGACCATGCAACTACAGCAGACTTTGGCCCAGGTACATTCTGCTCACTGGGCAGCTCTAAACCCTTTGGCTGTTGCTAGTGACTTTGGTCGTGGTGATACCTGAAGAAATCACCTCAAGCAAAATCATTACCAACAGCCAAAGGCTTAAAATTTCAAGCACAACCTGCAGGAAACGTAAGATGGCTAAAAGGCAGTGCCTGATTAGCCTGGAGCTAATCAGATGTTATCCTAGAGATGCAGCTGATTTGCTGTACAATACTTTCATACATGCTTACATGTAAGAAGCTCCAAGATGGTTCTGAATTTAAGTATTTGAAAGTAAAGATAAACAATGAAACAACATTGCAGAATAGCAGAACTAAAACAGAATGGAAATTTTTTTTAAAACAACCCCCCCCCCCCCACCCCCCTACCAAGAAAATAACAAGCAAACCCAAACAAACATAACAAAAAACAACAACAAAAGCACCTAAGACCAAAACAACAAACAAGGCCCATAAGAATCATTATCTTGAATGGCAGATAACTAAAGCAGGATGGTAAATGATCAATCAAAAGTAAACAAGCAAATCAACCAGCCAAGCAACCAAACAAACAAACCTTGTGTGCATCACATGCCACCAGCCACTCTCGCTGTTCCTCCACTGCTGACAGCTTCTGAAACATGTCTGCAAAGCAAACACCAAAAAATATGTACACATGTAATATGGAGTCTACAAAACTGACTCACACCTAATGATCGACTTTCACAATTTCGAAAGGAGTCTATAACAAATGTATACCAGCTGTGGGAATACAGGATACCAAGATAATCTGGCACTGTGGGAATACAGGATACCAAGATAATCTGGCACTGTGGGAATACAGGATACCAAGATAATCTGGCACTGTGGGAATACAGGATACCAAGATAATCTGGCACTGTGGGAATACAGGATACCAAGATAATCTGGCACTGTGGGAATTCAGGATACCAAGATAATCTGGCACTATGTTACGTGGTAGTCATGGTCGTAGTATGATGCAATCACACCAGACACACTCACGTAGGGTTCTTGTAGAAAAACTTCACTCAGTTGCAACTCGTCGCACGTGGCACAAGGTTGTAGACCACACTGGAGTAACAGTTCAAACAGTACTTTATGCTCACGATGCACTCTTAGCACAATGCATCTACACGTTGATGCACTATCTCTCACAAATGCATCCACACACTATCTCTTACAAATACATGCACACACTCTTTTATACTATCACAAATTTCCAGAATAAACCAGCAAATTACACAACTCAACCAATCAGAAAAGAAAACGTAACCATAATCATTAATATTCATTTAAAAAAAACACTCTAGATTTTTCTACAATCTTCCACTAAAATCTAGGTGCATTACATAAACATCATAACATGTAACCAACATGTGTACTAAAAAACTTTGACGCCATGTTTGAGGTCACTTAGAACAATCGCGCCTTTTTCAGAACTTTCCAGCTTAATCTAGGTCGGACTTTGCTACAAGTTAAGGAAATGTGCAACCATTCTAGTCACACACACACAAATCCAACGCAATTCTCAATGAAAAAGGAAACGAGTCATACTAAACAGGTATGTGATTCTAATCTAAAATAATTTAACTGAACACCGGGTTCTTCCTAAGATCAAAACACACACATGCCCTAAAAAGAATAACACAACCACAAACATAACACACTACCCTTGAAATATCAAGGTCAATCCATCTCATTATGTGGCGATGTCTTCAGGGTGTGTGTGTTGAATGATCTCTATTATGTGCAGTCAAACCACAGTGACGAGAATTGCTTGGGAAATCAAAGGTTCAGTGCAAAATTAGCTTAGCATCTTCCCAGGCACCAAGCTAATCTGGTCCCATATTTGAACTATCATGGTCGATCCAGATGGTGTGTAGTCTTTACAAATGACTCCAAAAGTTGCAAAATATAGCATTGTTAGATACAACTGAGTTAACTGAACCTAAATTTCAACTGGAAAACACACAAAAAATAATCACTATAGTATAATATCATCAGTTGTTGACCTTAACCCATATCATGCTGAGGCTAAAAGCTTCAAATCTGTACACTGCCATATAAGGCAAGCTACCTTATAGCACTTACAGATAAGGATATAGACCAATGGCTTTAGTTCAAGGGTGGTGCCAGAATAGCTTGGCGCCTACCGGCGCCAAGCTATTCTGGCACTACCCTTGAACTATTTTAGTCAAACTTATTTTACACACTCGTGTATTCCAAATGATAAGGGTTAAAAGTGGTTGACATTAATTGCCAAACTGTTGACATAACTGCTTTGACACGTGCCAGTGCCTGCATCAATATCCACTATCTTCATATAAAAAGATTAGGTCCCTTTAACTGGAGAGCATCTATACTGAATTTTCTTGCTGAATTCAAGTTCACTCATAATGGATGTAACTGTTAAAATAATATTAATGTCAACTTGAAGGAGGCAGAAACACTTACTTGTCATCTCTTTCAGTATGTCACTGGAGTATGGACGATCACTGGAAGTCAGATAATTTTCTGTGATGCTCCGAAAATGCTGAAAAAGAAACAAAAATTGAGTACAAAAAAATAAAAAAATTGAAGTCATACTGAGATATTTAATTAGAAAATAATACTGCTACCATTCTGATTTAATCATGTCACATGAATCTTCAAAAATAGCAATGTCAGAGATATGATGAGTTTGCATAAACATCTTCAGCATCACATTCCCCAAATGTAGAGCATCTAGAACTGACTACACAGCAGACACGTGCCCTGATGCCAGGCATCTAAAACTGACTACACAGCAGACACGTGCCCTGATGCCAGGCATCTAAAACTGACTACACAGCAGACACGTGCCCTGATGCCAGGCATCTAGAACTGACTACACAGCAGACACGTGTCCTGATGCCAGGCATCTAGAACTGACTACACAGCAGACACGTGCCCTGATGCCAGGCATCTAGAACTGACTACACAGCAGACACGTGCCCTGATGCCAGGCATCTAGAACTGACTACACAGCAGACACGTGCCCTGATGCCAGGCATCTAGAACTGACTACACAGCAGACACGTGCCCTGATGCCAGGCATCTAGAACTGACTACACAGCAGACACATGCCCTGATGCCAGGCATCTAGATCTGACTACACAGCAGACACGTGCCCTGATGCCAGGCATCTAGAACTGATTACACAGCAGACACGTGCCCTGATGCCAGGCTAATCGTGCACTACCCTTTAACCCTTTGCTACCACCTGATCACAAATTTTGCGTGACTTGACTGCACATTAAACTAAAATTTGCATGAAGAATACCGATGTAAATGGGGGGAAAAATAAGCAAATGAACATACAGCTAGCTATTCTCAGGCGGGAGCTCATGGGGACTCGTGTCTACAGCTAGCCATTCTCACAAACCAAGGGGAATCACTCAGCGCTGGACAGACAAACAGTTAGATCCCCTGCCCCCGCCTATCAGGCACCCAATCGCCAGCCCACAGAGAAATATGCAGGTATAGAATAAGACGATCATTTGCATCCTCAAAAAGAATGCATCAGGTCTCTTATATAACCCATGTCTTTCTCCGGAACTTAGGAAGTAGGCAGGAGAAACATACATACACAAACACGAAGGTGCACTACTATATGTTGTCGGGTAAATACCCTGATTTCCCACAGTAGATGCACAGAACATTACACAACAATGTAACGATACAAATTTGCCTCGAGTTATAGATACTCACAAACCAGATAGGTGAGGCTAGCGCTGGCAGAATTGTAGACAAACCAAGGGGAATCACTCAGCGCTGGACAGACAAACAGTTAGATCCCCTGCCCCCGCCTATCAGGTACCCAATCGCCAGCCCACAGAGAAATACGCAGCTATAGAACAAGACGATCATTTGCATCCTCAAAAAGAATGCATCAGGTCTCTTATATAACTCATGTCTTTCTCCAGAACTTAGGAAGTAGGCAGGAGAAACATACAAACACAAACACGAAGGTGCACTACTATATGTGGTCGGGTAAATACCCTGATTTCCCACAGTAGATGCACAGAACATTCTCAGGCGGGAGCTCATGGGGACTCATGTCTACAGCTAGCCATTCTCAGGCAGGAGCTCATGGGGACTTATGTCTACAGCTAGCATGACTGGTAACTGCCGTTCCCAGGTGGAAGCTCATGGGGACATGTCTACAGCTAGCCATTCCCAGGCGGGAGCTCATGGGGACTCATGTCTACAGCTAGCCATTCTCAGGCGGGTGCTCATGGGGACTTATGTCTACAGCTAGCATGACTGGTAACTGCCATTCCCAGGCGGGAGCTCATGAGGACTTATGTCTCTTGCAGCTTGGTAGCATTTGCCTTGCCTGCCAGTTATGGGGTATATACTACAAGCTATCTATCTCCCACTCAATCTTTCTCTAAACACCTACCTCTGATAAAAACTTTACCCCCCCAAGGGTGAAGAACTGTTTCTGGAAATGCTCATCGCGCATGAGAATTCGTAAACACACCAACACGTGCAATGCATTTTCTGGAGGGGCACGATCTAACCATTCCCTGCACACAAAATGATATCAGAACAGAACAATGACACATGTAAGCACTAAAAAACTGTAATTAATTCTCAAACTTCCAGAACTATAAAATTAATCACTCCATTCTGTGGAATGGAAGTCATATAGTTCTGGGAGTGTAAGAGTTAACACAGTATTCAGGTAGGAAAATGAAACTTCATGACTGCGTCAACAACAAGGTAATAAAATACCAACAAGAAAATGAAAAAAAAGTTGCCTTTCTACCACTTACACATATGCCAATGTAAAAAGTATGGGTGTGCTGTCCCCCACAATGTCTAAGAAGTTTCACTAAATAAAAACATGAAACCCAAATCATGTTCTCCCTGAATCCTATGACAAAGTATGTGTAATTTACTTATTACTACTGTCACAAATTCAAACATACACACCTTGAGCAAAGTCGATTCTTGGTGAGAGCAGAGAAAATATCACAGAACTGCTTGTAGTTGACATGGGATGAAAAGTTCCGTTCGCCATGATAGCGTAGACTGAAACAAAGTGAGTGTCCAAGTTGGGAAGCAGACAAAAAGATGATACCATATATCACCATGACTTGGAGAAAAAACATTTTTTCTGGATGACTGGAGGGGAGGGGGGGGGGGGAGTGGAGGGGTGGGGGAGAGGGCGGGGGCACTCATGAGGATTGATGCCTTTGCTGAAAACACACTGAATCTATGTTCCTGAAACAGCTGGGGCGCATTGTTCATATTTGTGAATTTGTGGTATACTTTGATATACTTATTCTGATGCATTGTTCATGTATCCTCCCAAAAAACATATATAAATTAATAAAAAACAGATATAAATTATTAAAAAACAGATATAAATTATTTTTAAAAACAGAAACAGCTGGGGCTCTTCATCGAGAAATTAGCAAAGAAAAGTAGAAAAATATCACTTGCATTTAGTGCTGAATAGAAAATGGCTACCACCATGCCATGTCATTTTTTTTACCTGAACTTTTTTAGTTGAGGAGCCTCAGTTGACTGGAAATGTGCACCTGATTGTGGAGTTGAACGTGACAAATCAACTGGTCGTGACCCACGAGGAGTGGCACCCCCATTGGAAGCATGATGCAAAGATGGCAGCTGCAGCACACCAACAACAATGTTGTTAACATACGGTTTATGTATAACCGCACCACCTCATAAATCTCAGAATCATGGTGGAAGTGTATCCCTCAATTTCACATGCATGCATACAAATGATTAATATCATGTACTGATTACAACGCCACAGTTACAGCTCCAACTCATCATATGATATACATGAGAATTATATCTAAAGCACACCTTAATATGAACACCTCAATTAACCCTTGTCATCCTGATACACTACTGCTTGAAATTAGTTTGACTATGGTAGTCCAAGGGAGGTGCCAGAATAGCTTGGTGCCTGAGGCTAATATAATATTTTTATATACAATTTACAACAAAATACAGACCTGTTGTCTGTTTGCAGTAGCGGTGAGCAAACTCAACAGCTGACCGAGGTCCTTGGCTTCCCTGCAGACAAGAAAGTTATTCCTGTTCAGTTGTCATTACATTCAATTACAAGGTTATATATATATAACAAAGTTTGGATATGGAAATAACAGTTAAGAAAAGATAAGATACAACACTTCATTTTGTAACTTGTGGGTAATTTGTCTTCATCGCAAGAACATAAAAGGAAAAATGAAGAAACATTGAAAAAGCTTCTATAAATTTACATAAAAAGGAATGTTACTAAAAGTAAAACAAACCACGCTTTCATTCAACTTCAAGGTCTCGCATCAACACGTATTTAACGTAATCACACATTTCTGAGCTCTTGGTATCATTAAATATAACAAAACAAAACAACAACCAAACACCTAATAAGACCAGCTTATGTCTCTT
The DNA here is from genome assembly GCA_036245525.1 of Semisulcospira habei. Lineage (NCBI taxonomy): Eukaryota > Metazoa > Mollusca > Gastropoda > Semisulcospiridae > Semisulcospira > Semisulcospira habei. The sequence continues at coordinate 276,915,164 of BTPG01000002.1, read as the reverse complement.
ACAAGACAATCAAAAAGACTTCAAACAAAACTTTCCTGGCATAGTCTTTACATACATGTGTATGTTCAGACAACTTAGATCCTCTGTGAGTGTGTGTATGTGTGAGTGTGTGAAAGGGAGAGAAAACACTGGCAAGATCTTTCAAATTTGAAGGCCACACATGAGGTCTCAACAGGGATTAAAATTGCCCAAGCCCTATGGCTCATAAGCTTTCAGAATTCATTGTACTTACTGAGCTGGGTCCAGAGTCTTTTGTCGCCGGTCCTGGCCCGGCATTATGAGATGGACGGAGAAAAAGATAAGGGCTGGTGACACAGCCACACACCACCTACATTCCACTCATCCTTGTCCTGGCCAGCTTACATGATGAAAGGTTTAGGGAACACCTGTCAAAGTGCACAGAAACAAATTGCGATAATGTTATCTTAGCAATGTGTCTCTACCTCCTAATGCACGCAGCCACAGGTACTTTTACAGTACTGGTGGTTGCAAGTGCAAGGGGGTTAAGAAACAATTGTGTCATTAACCCTTTTCATCCTGATACACTACTGCTTGAAATAAATTTGACTACAGTAGCTCAAGAGTGGTGCCAGAATAGCTTGGCACCTCAGGCGCAAGCTATTCTGGCACCACCCCTGAACTAAAAATAAAATGGTTGATCTATCTCCTAATCTGTAATGTAGCCTTCATAGGACAATAAGCAAAATTTTCAACAAACCCCCCCCCCCCCCCCCCCCCCCCCACCCAACATCAGCCTCAGGATGTAATGGGTTAAAGCATATCTGCGAAACAAAGGCTGTATGGCAAGCTGTCCCGTCAATCTCCACGAGCACTTTCTACTAGGCAGGGCATTGACATAGATGAACACCTTGTAACATTTCCTTGAATCTTATTTGGCCAATGATTAAAAAAAAGCAAAACAGTATATCATCACAAATAAATGACCAAAATATGAATCAGCATGGGCAACAAATCTTTGATTAACCACCTGATTATCTAAAGGTAAGCACTCAAATAACTTTCATTATCTGTATGTATGCAGATCTAGTTTGTTTATGGAACCGCAACAGACAGTGACAGCAAATTACCAATGAGAACTGCACTCTTTTAGTCAGTCTGATTTCAACCTGATGGACAAAGATGTTACCTTTCCTTTGTGCATGCAGTCACCAGTACTGTAAACGGCACCAGTGGCTTTCATACAAGGGGGTTAAAACTTTAATTTAACCCTTATCATCCAGAATACACCAGTGTGTGAAATAAGTTTCACTAAAATAGTTCAAGGGTAGTGCCAGAATAGCTTGGCGCCTCTAGGTGCCAAGCTATTCTGGCACTACCCTTGAACTAAAGCCATTGGTCTATATCCTTATCTGCAAGTACTATAATGTAGCTTGCATATTATGGCAGTGTACAAATTTGAAGCTTTTAGCCCCAGTATGATATGGGATATTTCAGCACTACCTGGATATCTCTCTTAGTCAGATATATCAGGCCAGTGTCTTCATTCACTACAACTTTATCTGCTGAGTGTCAAAACTAAATGATAGCAACAAACACTTGAAGTGAAAGCCAGAAAAAGGTCAGTACCAGTACAAGCATAGTGTCTATGTTAATAATTGCACTTTCTGAGAAATAGATTCACTTTTATTCCAGATAATGGCCATATAGATTGGGCTGTGAATGACAATGAAATGGCAACAGACATATCTCAATTGATTCAGCCCGATGCACGTATTTCCCATATTTTGGAGGCATCATCTAACAACTATGCACCTGTTGCAGGAGATGGGTCGACCATGATAATTCAAGGGTAGTGCCAGATTAGCTTGGCACCTGTCGGTGCCAAGCTAATCTGGCACAACCCTTGAATTATCATGGTCGACCCATCCTGCTGTAGTGCCTCAGGGCTGAATAGGATAACAGTATTGTGATGTCTGTTTCTGAACTCTTTGCCCAAGGTTGGCGGCTGCAGCCGCCGCGAGACAACTTCCCGTAGCACACTGTGGCGGCAAGATCCGTCCAGCGAAGGTTCACTTACAGTGCTTGTGCTTGGCCATTTTCAGTGCTAAATGTGTTGTTACAAGCCGATACTTGGCAAGTGCACTGGATCTCGGAATGAACTCTTCAAAGAGTTACTCAATGGCAGGGAACATAATACTGAAAAGTTACTTACAGTATTAGTTAAAGAGTAATTATTGATACAAGTTCTAAAATTAAGTGCACTTCAACACATTCACCCTGAAGATACCACAGTGGGATATGGATAAGCCATTATTGGGGGAAGGGGGGACACTGGACAGATGGCCTGACAGAAAACTCCTTTGCATACATCTCCACAAGCTGAAATATCCAACCACAGGTGTGAATTAATGGTTTAGATGCACACATATGTGCATACACTCACACATGTACAAACACACACACACCGCTATATACACATCAAACAGCTTGGAATGATGGGAATACCCAAACAACATTTTCAACTGAGAGCACACACAAGTACAGTAAACACAATCATTTGGCAATGACAGATCTTGCATAGTAAATTTGATTATTGCTCCATAGGTTCATTCATGAGTATCAATGTCTTTTCTACACTGAGTGCAACATAGCACTGATGGGTACCCTTGTATGCACTCAGTTGATACTATTGCCACCCACATGTGCCTCTGATCAGTCAACTATTTTTCATCTAAATTAACTGATAAATTGATCAATCGCCGAGCCGGTGTGGCCGCCTGAAAATGGAGGTTATCAGTCGTGCTAAATTGATTTTGCTAACAGCTAGCCTAAGCCCAGCTGATTACCGTAGCTATTGATATCCTACCAGCGGGCTGGATGGGTTAGTGTTTCACACGAACGTGCGAGAATCGTCTCCTCTGGTAGTATGTTCTGTTCAGTGCTAATCTAGACAGGAAACAGTGTATACCCAGTTTTCTTAAAAGTAGAAGCCGCACTGTTTTGCTGACATCTACAGTCCAGCTTATGTCTAACCCATTCTACCAAGATTTGATTTAGCAAAGTCCATCAGCAGAAATAGGTCGTACGGAGCAGGTCGCTATAGACGCTTCAGCGAAGGGTCAGTCGGTTCATTCTTTCGTCGTTTCGATCCAACTCACTTCAAACAAGTCTTCAAAGATGAGTAAAAGATCAAAGAAAGATTGAAACATCGGAAATGAAGGCAAAACAGTGCTTACCTTTCTTAAATGGCCTCCAGAGAAATATCGATTGATCGGTGCTGTAAGCACCTTACCTGCGATTCAGCTGATTGCATATTACTGCCAGCCAAACACCAGACCCAATCAAAGGTCGCCTTCGACTGGCAGCTGTCCAATCAACGGCGTCCAAACAGTTCGCTCGCTGGTTGGAGTCACCTCCCTTCACACACGCACTGGCATTGTAAACACAACGGTGGCTGCGTGTCTAGGCAGGCATCAACTTGTGCAGTTATAACAGAAGCTTTAAAATTCTGATCAACACTCCCCTATTGCAAGAAACAATTGGTAGACAAACCGATCTTGGCCAATAAGAGACGAAGATTTGCACAAGTTCCTGAAGTCGCCGCAGGGGATCATGTGAATCAATGACTCATGCAGATGGAAAAGTGACTTATTCGTGTGAGTGAGGGGAACTGATAAATGGCTTAATGTATGGTGGACCCATTTACCCCATTACCTTCAATGCACGCGCTTGTATGTCTAAATCTAACCCCCACCCTCCTGAGCTTAAATATGACCTCACTGACTGAGAGTATGGGGTCAAGTGACCGAGTTTTGGATTGAACTGCCAGGACCGGCTTTTGTCCGGTTTACATATTTCTGCCGGCCGTTGTAGCGCCGGCACCCATTGTGCGTTGGCCGGCCCGCTTTACGGTGAACACAGTGTCTGCATGGTGCTTGAGTTACTGTGTCAGCAGTGTGGCTTGTCAACAATGCAGTCACTCTAGAAAACAAGTGCCCGAGTAAATAAATCTGCACGTACTAGACTGCCGGCGGCGGCTGAACTTAGTGACTGACCTCTCAACGGAATGTAATACGAAACAACTAAATCCGTCTTTTTCCGTGGATTTAAATTTAGGTCTCACTATCTCTGGTAGTGACCTCTCAACGCAATAGAACATAATGACAACAGCATAGCGTAACGTCGGGTCCTATTGACGTCAAGGCTGACACCTGGTGTACCCCTTGTAAAGGTGCTAACCACTGTTCCCCACCTACGCATTTGGTAAATTGGGGGGAGGGACTGAACGGCCTATGCCCTCCTTCAAATAAGGACATGGGTAAATGTGCCATACTCAGTAACAAAAGTCTGAGATATATACGGTATGAGCTTTCCTCCGCCTCGGCACACAGCCGGTGCAAGACCGCTGACACATCCCGTGAGCCCCCCGCGTATGGTGGGTCCGGGATCTATGCCTCTTGCAGTGTATGGTTTTGACTGAACGCAAGCATTAACACTCCCTACATTGTTCACACTAAAAAGCACACATATTGTCCATTATTGATTTTGTTAGGACAACGTAATAATTATTGTTCGGGCGACTGTTTGTAGTGTTTACAAAGCCATCACGCCTCTTAGAGTGACTTTACATGTTACCCGGCCCCATACCCCCGCCCTCCCTCGCCCTCATTACCCCCCCCCCCCCAACCCCCTCCACCAGTCATTTTGTTCTCCGTGTCCTATATTACATGTGTTTAGTGTTGGGGTAGATGTGTGGAATTGCTGGCAGTGTGATATAGTGTTGCCAACGGCTTTGGTTCTAATGACATGTCAGGAACTACCTGAAATTTTTAACTTTGTAAACGCAGTTTTCTGTTCATTTTGCTAATTCATATGACATTTTAATACTTTACTACGATGATGGCTTGAAAACAAAAGCCGGTAGAACTGGCTTTGCATACGTGACAACATCATTCATGAAAAATGGGTTTGACTTAGTCAAGGCGCTGATCAAAGACCTTTATACACAGGAGCGGATCAGTTACCTCTTTCAACGTTTTGTTTGGGACCTTCAGCCTGATACAAAAGGTCTCCCCGTCGTTAGACCTTGCTTTCAGGGGCAGAAAAATCGAAAAGCTAGGGTGGGTGGGTGTGGTGGTGGTGGTGGTGGTGGTGGGGGGGGGGGGGTGTTTCCAAACATTCCAAAAGATACTTTGTTATAGCATTTTAAAGAATTTTGGATCTCAGTGGAGAGGGGGTTCCGGAACCCCTAGGACCACCACCCCCTACCCGTCCCTGAAACACATGTACATATAGACCCTAGGCTCTATTTAAGTCATGTGAAAAATGCAGCTGGAACACGTCAGACTGACTTGAAAACTATGACATCTGAATGTTGAAACTAACTTGAAATATATGTTTGTGTTGTGTTATTCTTTGAGAGCATGTGTGTGTTAATCATAGGAACGAACAGATATTCATTTGAGTTATTTTGGATTAGAATTACGTAGTGCAGTGGGCTGGATCGCCGCCGGAATCACCTCTGGCACTAATTTCTGATAGTACTGACACTTACTAGGTAGTGATCTTGTTCTGAAAAGCCCAGAAATCTCAGTCTGTTTGCTTCAGTCCCGAGCCACCCTGCCGAGTCGCCACATCATTGAAAGTTCAGTGTTAACGAGGATCATCTGGTACCGTGATCACAAGCACCATGCTTAGTTTGCGCCGCCTCGCCAGGTGCCATGACATTCAAGCACTAATCTCATGAGCTATCACGGTCCGGCGATTTTATAAACTCTGTCTGATAAGAAGAAGAGAGACTTAAATGGACTGAAGTGCGGCAGTCCTTCAGGCAACCAGTCCAGGCTATGTGTAAGAGATGCTAATGAGGTTGCGTTCTAAACCCAACGACTCCCAACATTGAACGAACGAGAGCCAAGTGGGACGGCGGATAGTAAGCTTGTGCAATACAACACTCCAAACATCTCCAAGAGGCATAGATCCTCATGAGCCTAGGGCGCATGAGGATCTATGCCTCTTGGAGATGTTTGGAGTGTTGTCTACGCTCATGGTGCAAGCTGTTTATCCGGCGCCACGATTACCCTCTCATTCGTTTTGGGAGAGTTGTTCGTTGCAAACGGAACTTCACTATAGATTCACATGAGTCCGTGCAGTTGCAGGGGTTCACGAGAACCTACACCTCTTGCTGATCAATCAGTATCGGGGCCCCCAACTGTTCCCGAATTGTCTGACTGAGGTTTTGCCGGTTACTGAAAAATATGACTTTGTATTGTATACAAGGGTCACAGGCGTGCATTCAAATGATCCGGCATTCACCTGTTAAGTTATTGGTTCTTAGCCAACTGTCAGTCCCGCACCGCAGGAGGTACACGTAGAAGTTATTCCGTTTGACAGTGTACTACAGGGGAGTGTATGACCAAGAGGTGCTATCTCTTTGAGAACCGATAACACATCATGGGTCAGGGGCGACAAGCCTCTTGCATCTTTTCAACACTAAAAATATCGAAAAGCAGAGAGAGAGACAGGGAATAGGGGTGGGGGGGAGGGGGGTAGGGGGCGGCGGGGCGCGAAATGGCCAAAAAGGAACTTTGTTATAGCACTACATTTTAACGAATTTTTTGGCGTGGGGGTGAGATGGGGGATTCGAAACCCTTGGACCCCCAACCCTCCCCCCCCCTCCAGACCCGCCCCTGAGAACTGTTTTAGGGAACAGTGCCGTTTGTTGCATTGATGCACAGGGTGTTTTAAAAAAAGAAGAGAAAGACTGACTCTTGGTAATGTGCCTGTGACGGCTTGTGTGAAGCAAACACGACCGATCCGTCTCCATTAGCAGGGTATGTAGACAGGACTACGCCTGTGCACGTAGCGGAGATAAGGACTACGTCCCATACGACCCACTACGCTGCAATTTTTATTATGTTTGGATCAGACAAAATGTAGGTCAATATTGTTCATTTTAAGCATTTTCTAGCTGCAAATAGATTGGCGCACCTGTAACTAGTTGCAGAGGTAAAAAAAGATATGGCCGCAAACTGTCATAATTTGACGAAATGGGCGAGATTTTAGTGTGCAAAATTTGATCGATCGCGTTCCGATTCGTCAGGACGGATTCTGCTGCTTAGCTGCGTATACACTACACTATTTTTTTAATACACGTGTCAACATTCTTGTGGGTTGTACAAATGACAATAAGTGGTTAGGTTAGGGAATTTTAGTGCGGTCCTTCGAACTGAAAAGGGTTATTTGATGTTGGGACGACGCTGTGCAAAAGACGACCTCGGTTGTTCAGAAATAGCCTACGGTGTGAAGGATTTAGGACCACACTGTGCACACGACGATGAAGTAAAACCACACTGATCTTTTGTATAATTGACGAAAGAGATTCTTTGAGAGCTGTAGGAAGTAAATAAAACTCTAGTTTTGTAATTTAATGCAAATGAAAAACGCTCTCTCTCTCTCTCTCTCTCTCTCTCTCTCTCTCTCTCTCTCTCTCTCTCTCTCTCTCTCTCTCTCTCTCTCTCTCTCTCTCTCTCTCTCTCTCTCTCTCTCTGTGTTTAGTATGACTTTCCAAGTTGTGGCTACCTTTCCGATTGTTATATTTAAAATGTACTTAAGGACAGACATGATTAATAAGGACATACATAAGATAGTCCTGGGTACCTACCGTCTCCATCCTTAGAAAATAAAATTTCAGCTTAGTTGTGTGTGTGTGTGCGTGCATGTGTGCGCGCACGTGTATGTGTGAGTGCGTGCGTGCGTGCGTGCGAGGGTGCACGCGCGCATGCCTGTCATAAACACACGCACACACACACAGAGCAGAGAGGGAGAGAGAGAGAGAGAGGGGGGGGGGGGGGGAGAGAAATGAAATGAAACGCCTTTATTTTCCAAGGATAAAAGAATAGGTGCGCAGACAGGCTGTTTTCATTCTTGTCCTTGCCACACACTACAAAACAAAATAACGTACATAAAATCACTCTCATACCCACACACACACGCGCGCCGGTGTGCAATTGCCGCGTGCACAGACGCGCGCGTGCGCAAGCACGTACGGATGCGCGTGCATACACACACACATACACACTTGCACACACACAGACAAACACATCAGATATACAAGTAATTTCTGCCAACTTGCAGCATAGTCTTGACGAGGTGTCAGAATGGTGTCACAGGAATTCTATGATTGTTCATCCAATTAAAACCAAATCTATGATAATCGCCACTCGTCAAAAACACCAGTTAGCACCCCTGTTACTTAATGTTATTCTCCCCAGGATCAAGCATCTCAACACAGTCAGAAAACTGTCTGCAACAGATTCTGCTGACAGTAGAAGCAGAGGTCGCGTTGACGTACTTTTATTTGTCGTTTATCAAATAGCAGAAAAACAGCACGGATATCCCAGTGGAGATACGGTTGATGATAAGCTCAGTGATGGCTCAGAGTGGTAGTAGCTATACTGTCAGTGGGGCGACTCTTAGGACAAAGACTTCCCGCTCTGGCACTGACCGGCTTAAATACTCTGCGAGCGAACCGCAAAGAGAGCAACACGGCGCGGACCAAGAAACGGTTCCAGACAGACCGAAAAATGGGTAAATCTGTGCTTCTTAGGTACTACAAAAAGAGCCATAACTCAATAATTACTTATCACAAAGGCTTCGGGTTTGAAGCAAAAGACAGGAAATGTGACTACTAGCTACCATAACTATATTTTAGAGGGAAGTCCTAGGAATTTATTATTAAATTTTAAAATGGGCTAAGAGAGCTCATTGGAATTTGTAAAAGTAAGAAAATCGCTAATTCAACTATGGTGGTCATAAAATCACTAAACACAGAGCATAATTTATGAGTAGAAGGGGAGTTGCATGAGGAAACTGATGTGAGTTACGGATTCTCGATCGGTAAAGCCGTTAAAAAGTTATAGAGGCTAGAACACAGGCTACCTAACACAACTTTCAAAGTACTACAAAATGACTAGCTGGTTGACTCGTTGCTGGGTTGCGGCCCCTGGCTAAGCATGGGTAGCGTGAAGGCTAAGCGACTTGGGTGGCCAGGGGGTAAAGGAATACAAAAAAACACATCATAGCGTCTCAGCTGGAGGGACCGCGTCAGCCGGTTACATTTCCCCCCGCTGAAACCCTACCAGCGTCCTCGCTGGAACAAAATTTTAGGAACTACTCAGGCCTCGAGCAGAACCACACCACTAACATGATACAACACGTTACAAGATTACCACCTAAACCCTCTTGCTAACCTGTTTGGAAAGCATGGTCACAAAAGTGAAAACATTCCAAGCACAGCTTGCGTAGCAAAATGACAAAACAGAAAAATGGTAATTAAAACATTATCCTGAGTCAAAATGTACCCTGCTTAGGAATAAAATATAAAAGACCCCACTTATATAGCTACTAGGCATGCAAAACACCAGAAACATTGCTTCGCAAAAGTCAGTCCAACTAACAGAACAGTTCACTCATGAGATTGTATTGTTCATGAGACTCAAAGCACAAACGTGCCACAAAAATCACCTACAAAAAACCCCCAATTCATTGCAACAGCAATCTTGAGTGGTCCATGGCACAGTTCAGGTTAAAGTTCTGACGCCGGTGTCACTCATTGCAAATTCTAAAGTCTTGGAAGCAACTAGAAAAACAAAGCTTCCACCCGATTACATATAGCTTTCAATCTGTTCTGCAGTCTGACAGAACGTCTAGTTGGAGCCAATGATGTGACAGTCTCGGGTTCCGTTAATGGTCCAGATCTTGCAGACAGAGCCGCTGCAGGTGGTACTGCTGTCACAACCAGAGCCGGCGTGACAGGCACCGGGACCATGAAAATGCCAGGGGCATCATCAACTGCCTGAGGGACTGCAGCTTCTACTTCTGCCAGGATGGGAACTGCAATGGGATCCTGCATCTCTGGGACTGGAGCTGGAATAGGAACCGGGGCGACAGGGTTGGCACCATCAGTAGTTATTAGAAGAGGCAGAGCCCAGTCCTGTTCAGCCTCACCCACCGGTGCTTGGACCGGTCTTTGAGTTGGTGCTTCCTGTTGATCAGGTTCCTCGGCCGGTTGTTCAGCCATGTCGTCAAGAAGGTGGTCAGTCCGCAGCAGATCGCGACGGTTGACAACCCTCTCAGCACCTCCATCAAGAGGTCTCACTCGGTAGGCCTGGCCTTCCGGGCTGATTCGCTCGGTGACCACATACACGCCCCGCTGCCATCTGTCCTGGAACTTGTTTAGTCCCCGAACACGGTTGGGCAGCAGGACGTAGTCACCGATCTGCAGAGCGTGGTCAGTAGCTCTCTGGTCAGTCTGCACAGCTCGCTTGGCTGCAGCCTCAGTCAGGTGCTGGTGTGCCTTCTCGTGGGCACAGTGGAGGCGGTCTCGATGGCGACGAACCCATTCCTGAGGCCCAGCTACAGCTGTTGTCGTAGGCAGACCAAGGAGATTGTCGACAGGCAGGCGAGGCTCTAGCCCAAAGAGCAAGAAGTAGGGTGTGAATCCGGTTGAGGCATGCGGGGTGCAGTTGTACGCATGCACCAGCGCAGAGATGTGGCGCGGCCAATGCGCCTTCTCAACCGGATCCAACTTCCGAAGGAGATCATGCATTGAGCGGTTAAATCTCTCGCATTGTCCATTTCCTTCCGGGTGGTAGGGCGTCGTCCTGGACTTTTTAACGCCATATAGGTCGCACAGGAGGCTGATCAGATTAGATTCAAAGTTCCTGCCCTGGTCACTATGGATCCGCTCGGGGACACCGTAGCGCTGGAACCATTCACGAACAAGTACGTCTGCTACTGTTACTGCCTCTTGGTTCCGTGTTGGAATCGCCTGCGTGAACTTGGAGAAGACATCCGTGATGACCAGTACGTCTCGCTTGCCACCATCGGAGGACTCCAGCTGTGTGAAGTCCATCGCGACGATCTCGAGGGGACGGGTTGCGAGCAGGTGTGCAGAGGGCAGGGACAGATTTTGTGGAGTGTTGGTCCTGCAGCGTTCACACCGGCCAATATACCGCTTGATGTCTTCGTACATCCCAGGCCAGTAGACCCGTGTCCTTATCAGGTCGACGGTACGCTCATGGCCCTGATGTCCCATGTTGTCGTGTAGGGCTACCAGGACATCAGGTCGCAGGCAACTTGGTAGGACCAGCTGCAGGCAGGCACCCCGTCGAGGGTCGGTGACACTCCGATGTAGAAGGCCATCCTTCATCTGCAGCCGCCGATGTTGGTGAAGGAGCGCACGAGCCGGTCTACCAGAAGATGAGGGTTTGATCGGCCAAGCTGCCAGGAATGGGCCAATGACTGCGTCTTCCTCCTGGTAGCGCCGCATTTGGGTGTTGCCAATCCGTGGAAAGACGTCAGTATCAGTCTGGGTGTCTGAGGAAGGAACCTTGGAGTCAGGGTAAGGGGAGGAGTCAACTGGGTTGTCACAAACAGAAATGTCAACTGGTTCACCCACCGCCATGCGCTCACACATGGCTATCTCTGCTGGCACACTGGTCAGGACTGGAGGTGGCACTTCCATCTCCACTTCTTCTCCACTACAGGTAGGCGGGATAGCGAGTCTGCTCGATTCTCTCGTCCAGGCCGGTACTCAACACTAAAGTTGAACTGGGCCAACTGTGCTGCCCACCGCTGCTCCAGTGCACCAAGCTTTGCTGTCTTGAGGTGTACCAATGGATTGTTATCCGTGAGCACCTTGAATTCTGTCCCAAGCAAGTAGTGCCTGAACTTGTCGTGATAGCCCACTTGATGGCAAGGAGCTCGAGCTTGGAACTCTGGCAGTGGTAACTCTTCTCAGTGGGACGCAGGCGACGGCTGGCGTATGCGATGACTCGCAGTTGTTTGCCTTGTTTCTGAGAGAGGATCGCACCCAAACCATCATGGCTGGCATCCGTTTCCAAGATAAAAGGCTCATTGAAGTCTGCGTAGCCCAGGACAGGAGCAGATGTCAGAGCCTCTTTCAGTGCTTTGAAGGCGTCGTCGTGTGGTTGGCCCCAAAGTCGAGTGATGTTGCCCCCTTTCTTCTTGGACTTGCAGCTCTCAGTTACTAGGTCATGAAGAGGGCCAGCCAACTTCGCGAACCCTTGGATGAAGCGTCGATAGTAGCTAGCAAAACCCAAAAAACTGCGCAGCTCCGTCGTGGTGGTTGGTGAAGGCCACTCCTGAACAATCTTGATCTTCTCGCTGTCGCAGGATACCCCGTTCGCAGATATGGTGTGTCCAAGGTATGTCACCTGCCTACGCAGAAATTGGCATTTATCTACCCGCAGCTTCAAACCAAGGTCAGACAGGCGCTTCAGGATTCTCTCGAGATGGGCCAGGTGCTCCTCAAATGTCTTCGAATATACCAGAAGATCGTCCAAGTAAACCAGTAGGAACTGGAATAGCTCCTGACTCATCGCCGCTTGCATCAGGCACTGGAAGGTTGCAGGCGCTGATGATAACCCGAACGGCATCCTCGTGTACTCGAACAACCCCATCGGAGTGATGAACGCTGTCTTGTGCTGATCTTCTGGGTGCATAGCTGTTTGGTGGTATCCGCTGGCTAAGTCCAATGTGGAGAAGAACTGCGCACCGACAAGCGAGTCAAACTGGATGCGAGGGAGTGGGTATGCGTCGCCGACTGTCTTGGAATTCAGGCGGCGGTAGTCCACACACAGTCGCAGGCTGCATCCTTCTTCCTCACAAGTACCACAGGTGCAGCATACGGGCTCCTACTCTCCACCACAATACCGGATTTGATGAGTGACTTGAGGTGTTCCTGTACTTCTCGCAGCTGCGTTGGCGGTATGCTTCGGTAGGGCAGTGCGACGGGGATGTTGTCCGTAGTCGGGATGCGGTGCTGCTCCAGGTCTGTGTATCCCAGGTCGTGTTCACCCTGGGCGAAGACATGGGAATACTGCGATAAAAGCTGCTGGAGCTGAGCCCTCTGGAAATCATCTCCGCCACACTCGGGAAGGGGGTCACTGGAAGAAGGAGGGGGTGTAGGGGACGATGATGTAGAGACCTCTTCAATGGTGACAGCCATCTCCCGGCAGTCTGTGGTGACCTGGATTCCATCGTTTTCAACCGCGTCTACAGCATGAAGTAGTGCTATGGGCGTTCGCGGCCTCAGCAGATGGTCTTGGGTGCTGAGGTTGGCTAGTCATATGTATCGCTGATGCCGGTTTGCGCTCACCAACGTGGGGATGACAACCAGACCGCCTGGGAGTGGGGTAGCTAGTGGGGATGCATACAGAGGTCGGTGCTGTTGGACTCCTGTAATGCGGATGTTGATGAGCGAATTGGCTGGTATGCAGCATCCATCAGCAACTCGAGCTTGCCCGCGAACAGAGGATTTGTCCAAGTGAACTTCTCGGACGAATGCCTGAAGGGCTGGTGGGAGGGCTGAAGGCTGTTGGGTTGAATTCTGTAGCTGGCTCAACACATTCATTCCCAACAGAATTGGGGTCTCGTTCTTGCGCCGCCGGGTGACAGTGTCTTGTGGATCGTTCACTACAAGGAAAGGCACTGACTGCAGGCTGTCCTTCAACACTGCCAGACTGCACAAAATGATGCCTCTGTATGGAATTGCCTGGCCATTTGCAGCTCGAACAGTCAGGAAGCTGTCCGATTGCACTGGGACATGAGGCAAGTGGGTGTCCACCCATGATGATGTTACCGTGGACACTTCACTTCCAGTGTCAATCAATGCCTGTCCTTGTTTGCCACCTACTTCCACCCTAGCCACAGGGCAACGTCCAACGAGTCCCATGTACACTTCATTGGCCCCCGTTGTCTGGCTACTGACAACGGGGGTTAGAAGTTTCCCTGGTTGGCAGAGTTACGGCTGATGGTTTGGCTGGTGTTCGGAGGCTGGGGCGGTCTTGGTCGCCGACGATTGTGGTACCGCTCTTTAGCAGGGCACCCACTTTCTCTGTGTCCAGGCTGCTGGCATCAGAAACAAGCTCCCTGGAATGAGCGTGACGCATTTTCTGGTGTTCTCATCGTTGTTCGCTGGTGCTGCAACAGCGCACGCAGTTCAGCCACTTGCGCTCGGAGGGCCTCGATCTCAGCGCCGGACTCAGCAGTGTGCATTTGAACACTGACACACCGCTCGCTGTCCTCGCGAGTCCACCGCAGCGCTTCGTCCACCATGTCCTGGAATGTGCTGGTTGGCCTGATTTGCGGGAACAGCCGCAAGGCACCGTTTAGTTGAAAGTGTACCCCGCTGACCAGCCGGTCCCTTAACATGGTGTCCGAGAGGGAGTTTGGTGTCAGTGCGTTGATTTTTGCCCCCAATCCAGCCAGAGTGTGTGAGTATGCCAGGATGTCTTCACCAGCACTCATCCTACAGGCGTAGAACGCAGCCATAAGCTCGCTATGTGACCTTTTATCACCAAAACGATGGTCGAGGACCCTCAAAATGTCCTCCACCGTCTGTCTGTGCTCGGCTGGCCTGGATAAAACCTCCCGTTTAGCTGGGCCATCCAGCGAAGATAGTACCAGTCGTACTGCCGCCTGTGGTGAGGTTTGTCCATCCTCAAAACTCCGTCTGACTTCCTCTTGGAACTCCGTCCATGGGCAAGTTCCTTGTACCACGGAAAATCTGGGGAGTCTCACCGCTGGAGCAGCTTGCACGACGATACGTGCTGTCTGGCCTGCCACAGCATTTATCAGGACATGTCCCTGGCCGGCTTGGTGGTCAACAGCCTGCTGAGGGACTGCATCTTGTTGGTTTCCACCATTCTCCATATTGATGTTGTTTTAGTCGCCCTCTCCGTGCTGTTTTAGACTTCTTTACCCCGATCCTGCTCGCAGCGCCAGATGTGAACTTGTGTGCACCCGGTGTTTGTGGGTAAATTAGGTTGGGGAATATAAGAAGCCGAAGCAGAGGTCGCGTTGACGTACTTTTATTTGTCGTTTATCAAATAGCAGAAAAACAGCACGGATATCCCAGTGGAGATACGGTTGAAGATAAGCTCAGTGATGGCTCAGAGTGGTAGTAGCTATACTGTCAGTGGGGCGACCCTTAGGACAAAGACTTCCCGCTCTGGCACTGACCGGCTTAAATACTCTGCGAGCGAACCGCAAAGAGAGCAACACGGCGCGGACCAAGAAACGGTTCCAGACAGACCGAAAAATGGGTAAATCTGTGCTTCTTAGGTACTACAAAAAGAGCCATAACTCAATAATTACTTATCACAAAGGCTTCGGGTTTGAAGCAAACGACAGGAAATGTGAATAGCTACTAGCTACCATAAACTATATTTTAGAGGGAAGTCCTAGGAATTTATTATTAAATTTTAAAATGGGCTAAGAGAGCTCATTGGAATTTGTAAAAGTAAGAAAATCGCTAATTGAACTATGGTGGTCATAAAATCAATAAACACAGAGCATATGAGTAGAAGGGGAGTTGCATGAGGAAACTGATGTGAGTTACGGATTCTCGATCGGTAAAGCCGTTAAAAAGTTATAGAGGCTAGAACACAGGCTACCTAACACAACTTTCAAAGTACTACAAAATGACTAGCTGGCTGACTCGTTGCTGGGTTGCGGCCCCTGGCTAAGCATGGGTAGCGTGAAGGCTAAGAGACTTGGGTGGCCAGAGGGTAAAGGAATACAAAAAAAAAAAAAAAAAAAAAACACATCATAGCGTCTCAGCTGGAGGGACCGCGTCAGCCGGTTACATGATGTAAATACAATGCCAAAAGTCGACATTCATGGTTTGGTGGGTGTGTTGTTTTTGTACCCGAGAGTGCAAATTATCGTCTGCATCAGCCTCGTTTTGAATTTGTGCATATTTACTAGCCTACGTCACAAGGCAGAACCCGGTCAATACTGCAGACGAGGTCATCTGTGTGGGTACACACGTGTCAGTGTACACATGTACTGATGTTCTCCAGCATCCCTTTGACATAATTTTCCACGAGAATGTAAAATGAACCTTCCATACTCGTTATGCTGTCAAAATCAATGCGGGTTCTGCTTGACCTGCTATCCTAAGTAATGATCGTGCTGTGGCCGGCGTGGCTTGTTCGACTCGATCTTCGCGCGGCCAACCGACGGCTGAGGCAGCGTCACGAAACAGAACAGTGGTATTTATCCCCACTTTCTGCACTGCAATTTTACATCCCACACATCCAAGTGTACGTAACTGAAAGCATCTCTGGAAACGACAAATGCACCATCGCAGCAGAAACACTACCTCTGTGAATCGAGTGAATGAGACCCCGCACAGACAAAAACGTGTCACAACCAGCGATGTCAGTGTCGCAACTTTGACACGCACCGTAGTTTTTAGATCTTTGCAGCATAAAATCTGATAAACTAGCTCGTAACTTTATGATAAAACAGGTTTAAAATCTTGCAAAATCAGTCAGAGATAAATTCTACTGAAGATCATGAATTCTGAAAATCACTAGCGCTCGCGTAACTATAGGAAGATCGACAAAGACCGTAGCCGGATTATTACTTACTGATTCACATAGCAAGAAAGCGACAAATTCCGGATGGGCGGTCAAGCCAAGCTCTATATTCCCTTGTCCGATGTCAATTCTACTTATGGGTATCTTGTCTCTCTTTCTCTTTCTTTTCTTCAATTCTGAGTCTGTCATTGTCGGCCGGCACCAGTCGACTGATACTTTCTTTTTTTCTTCGCTGGTTCATCCGCCATCTTGTCTCTGATTGGTTATAATTATGCAGATGACCTAAGGTCGTATAGAATAGTTATGACGTCAGCTACCATCGCCTATCAGAAGCAATCTTTTGATTGGTCCAGTCACAAGATTCCCGTGGCCTCTTTACGCTTTGAACGGACAAAAGAAAGCATTTGGTGGGACAATAGGGTGGTCATTGTCTAAGTGGGTGTGTATACTGAATCCCAGTAAAAGCTTTTTGCGAACTGAAGCATTAAAAAAGGCCAGGACTGCCTCTTTAACCCTTTATTAAAGGGCAGTCAAATAGAACACGTCAATACGGACACTTTATGCAGAACGGTAGCCAAAAATCTTTTCGTGTTGTCCAAACTGAAATATTACACCGACTCGGACACGCGCAAACTATTCTATAACGCACACATATGTTCGCCGCCGTGAAATGGCCTTAGTTGCCTGCTTGGCGTTAAACCCAAATAACTAACACATACGTTCTCATATTGATTACGCGTCAATGGTGTGGGATGGATGCAGTGAAGTCCACTTGAAGAGACTCAACTTGTTACACAGAAGGGCAGCAAAGTTAATCCTTCTTGGCCCATGACTCACAACAGAAGAAAAACTCGCCAAAATAGGATTTCTGCGGCTGCAAGACCACAGCAATAAGGCTGTTTTTATGTTCAAAGTGTGGAAACACAAAATACCAGAATATATCACAACTCTCTTCTCTAAGTCGGAATCTAGGCTTGGTAATATAAGGCAACTTTTCTTAGTCCCCATATCAAGAATTGATATGTACAAATCTAGTTTGTCATTCTCGGGAACGCAGACTTGGAACACGCTTCCTGGTTATGTGAAATCCGCTTCCTCTCTAGCCCGTTTCAAAATAAGTCTAATCAAGTACTTCTCGAAGCAGTCGTAATCATTACGTTGTGAAATATATATTGGCCTGTACATCTGATTACGTTTGCTCCCAGTTATAAACTCTGTGTGTGTGTGTGTGTGTGTGTGTGTGTGTGTGTGTGTGTGTGTGTGTGTGTGTGTGTGTGTGTGTGTGTGTGTGATCATCATGGGATTTTTTTCTAAGCTGGCAATGTTTTTGTTTCGTGTACACGTACCTATATACTTAGTTTTGTGCATATTGTCTCGTAGTTGTGTAGCAACGGCAGGTTTGAAAAAATGGCTATGTCTATGACGAAGTCAATTCCTCAACCGTTGATAAATAAAGCTTCATTGAATCATTGCATCATTGAAAATCTCTCTCTCTCTTTCTCTCTCTCTCTCCCTCACACACACACACACACACACACACACACACACACACACACACACACGTGCGTACGTGCGTGCGTGCGTGAGCGAGTGCGTCAGTGTGTGGTATGTGTATGTTTACATGTCCATGTCATTTATGTAGTAGATGTAGCAACGGCAAGTTTGAAAACTGGTCCTGTTACCAATAACTTCTAACGTTGGAAAATAAAGGTTCATTCATTCATTCATTCATTCATTCTCTCTCTCTCTCTCTCTCTCTCTCTCTCTCTCTCTCTCTCTCTCTCTCTCTCTCTCTCTCTCTCTCTCTCTCTCTCTCTCTCTCTCTCTCTCTCTCGCTATGGTCTTCAAATGCTAAAAGTGTGACATGCAGTCATCATGGCGACGACACACAGAGCACGCAAAAGATAGCGTAGGCCGCATAAATTAATAATAATAATAATAATAATAATACCGGTTATTATATAGGCGCTTTTTCCCAATTCTGCGAATCGGCTCAAAGCGCCGCGAACTGAACCCAACACGCACGCTCACGTGACACACACACATACACTCTGAAGACAAACACAGTACAAGACAAACACAGGACATTCACGTGGTGCGAAGGGTCAGCTCAGCTACTGAGGTTTCGGAAATTTGGATCGCTTGTATTTGAAATTTATAAAATGGCCTGAAACCTGTAACAAAATGGAGGGGGAGGAAGATTGATTGATTGCACACGGCTTAACGTCCCGACAGCAACAAGGCTTTCTCAGGACGTGCCTGCACTGCTTGTGAAAAACAACAACAACAACAACAAAAAACAGAAAAAAGAAACCACAATATTGAATGTGTGTCGCCAGCCGGCCCAATACGTTAAATAAACCTACGACATGGGGACTAAATAAAGCTATGACCATTTAGCAACACAATCCAATATCAAGAGCTACAGGCAGCGCAGACAGCAGAAGAGTTTAAAAAAGGAAAATATAGGTGAATGGACCAAGGGTAGACAGAAACACATGCCCCAGAATAGAGGAGAAAACCCACCCTGTGGGGCTGACCAGGGTGACCCTGGAACTAAAAAGTAGTTAACCCCACCCAAGTCCCCCAGGCAGACCCGGGTGGGTGCGGGGGAGGAAGAGCCGGAGTATCCGGATAAAGAACCCTCGACGGTTCGCCCGAATTAACGGTGACACTAGAGGAGAAAAGTCCGACGCCGGAACCGGGTATTGAACCTCTCACCTTTAGCATTGGTGGCAGGCGCCTTAACCACTGCACCACGGACCGCCCTATAAATTAGCCCACGTAAACATTGCAAGGGTTTCTACGATCACATAATTATATAGTTCAAGGGGGACCTAAATAAGAGTTAGTTACTGCAGGGGTTAGTCCGATGAACTAACATAAGTAACATAAGCCATTGCATGCAACTGACATGACTTGGGTGTAACGTGTGTTGTGTTCGTTGTTCCCACAAATGTTCGTGTTGATCAGCCTTAGATAAAATAGTCAACATTCCAGCCGGGGTATTTTAGCCAAACGCATTCTGTCATAACAGATACTTTTTCTTTGTCTCTATCATACTTATTTTTCCAGCATGTATCTTTATTACACCTTTTAACGGAATTTCAACTAGTTTATTGACAGTATTTTACTGTATATTAAAATTAGACAGCTACATAATGAATAAGTGTAACAATTCAACGTAGGGTAGGGGGGGGGGGGGTTGGTTTGGGTGGGGTGGGGGGGGGGGGGGCAGCGATTTTCCTCACACCGTAGGCCATCTCGGCGCAACCGCGACCATTCCTGCACATCGTAGTCCCAAAATCAGGCACACTTTTCCCTAATCTAAACACAGACTACCACTTGTACAACCCGCAAGAATGTTGACAAGGGCATTTAGTGTAGTGTGGACGCTGTTTTGCAGCAGAATCTGTCCCAACGAATCGGATAAGTTATCGATCAAATTTTGCACACCAAAAGGTCACAGATTTTTTCTTTAAATTATGACAATATCCCCCAGCCGCCTTTCGAAATTCTGCAAATAACTGCAGGTGTGCCAATCTATTTGCAGCTAGCAGATGTTTGAAATGAACAACATCAACTTATATTAGTTGTCAGATCATAAATTGCAGCCTAGTGGGACTTTGGGGACGCAGTCCCGCCTTCCACACCGTAGTCCTTTCCATGCCCTGATTACGCAGGACCAAAAAGCCGGAGACCCACGCAGTGACTGTTCTGCTGCAGTTCATGCCATTTACACGAGCAGGTCAGCCCGTGTGGTCTTTGAGCTTGAGGGGATTATTCAAGAATCCAAACACATGAGCAAACTAAATGCGACATCCTTCGAGTCATCGGAAACACTTAAGTGTTTCCGATGACTCGAATGGTGTCGCAGTTAGTTTGCTGGTCAGTGTATAGCACAGTGGACTGGCAAAGGCAGACACAAGTCGACACTATGTCTCACAGGGCCGGGGAGGAACTCGACTGAAGAAGTTTCTGCCAAAAGCTTCAGTATTGTAACAGCGTATTTTGTCGAGGCGAATTTGCGTGTCTCATCAGTAAAATGTCGGGAGAGTTCCTTTATAATGTCACACCCTGGAAAAGCCCCGACTGATAAGGGATGTCTTCATAACACAGCGAACCAATTCATGAGATAGTAGATAGTAGTAGAATAGCGTCTGGTACTACCATTTAATGTTATTCCATATCATACTGAGGCTAAAAGCTTCACATTTGTACACTGCCATATGCAAGCTACATTATAGTACTTACTGATAAGAATAATAATAAGAATAAGAGTACTTTATTATCTCGAAACGAGAAATTCGTTTGTGGTACATGTATAACAAATAGTACAAACAAGACATGAAAACATTATAGCATAATTATGAACAATTTTTCCATGCACTTACACAGCTACAAATTCCAAATGGACATAAGTAAACACTACGAAATCTTTACACATAACTCTTACACATCTCACACATAAACATCTTTTATGAACTGAACTGAGCGGCACTTATACATCACACCCACCTCTACACATGCATACATAATACGCGTATTTCAACTTAATCCTAACACTCACTACTTATTATACAAACGTCTCAATACATTATTACACAAGCTACACAATTAAAATCTACCTTAGTAAAATAATTAGTGGGTAAACAAACACTGACTAAAGTCCCAATATGTCCATGTCCATCACCAGATAAAACACAATATAATCACTTCTCTAAAATCAACAAGCCCCATGCCTACTGATTGCACAGGTAAAGGGGGATAGGGGTAGGAGATAGGTTTGGGTATGCATGGATGTACCTACAGATTGCTTAGAGTGATGGATTTGGGGATATAGACCAATGGCTTTAGTTCTAGAGGCGCCAAGCTATTCTGGCACTACCTTTGAACTATTTTAGTCAAACTTATTTCACACACTGGTGTATTCCGAATGATAAGGGGTAACTGTCACGGTCGAACCGCATAATTATATGCACGTGCAACAACTCCAGTTATTGAAGTGTTTGTGGGCTGCATGACGTATAATAATAATAATAATAATAATAATAATAATAATAATAATAATTACGGTATTTATAATGCGCTTATCTTATAATAATTATAACTCTAAGCGCGCACTCACAACTCGCACACGCATGCGCACGCTTTAGACAAGGACTCACGTACCACAAATAGTGAAATACATTACGACAGTCTGCTTAGGGTGGGGAGTGTGGTGGTATAGTGCTAGAACTGTTGAAAGAGGTGGGTTTTGAGGGCGGACTGGAACGAGGAGAGAGAGTGTTTCTGACGGAGAGAGAGTGGGAGAGTGTTCTAGGTGGATGGACCGTATACTGAGAAGGAGCGGGGGCTGAAAGTGCTGAGTTTGGTGCGGGGGATGTGGAGGCGGAGAGGGTCGGAGGCGGAGCGGAGGGAGCGGGGAGGAGTGTAGGGGTGAAGTAAGTTTGAGAGATAGGCGGGAGCGCAGTTGTTCAGGGATTTGTAGCATAGAGACAGAATCTTGTATTGGATGTGTTGGGGGATGGGAAGCCAGTGAAGGAGTTTGAGCAGGGGAGTGATAACGTATAATTGCTAAAGTGCTGTTCACTTGCTATGCCGCTGTGTGAAAGCAAAAGACACTTAAAGTCAGTTTTTGCGAAAGCGCGATTTTCATTGTATTGCAACGCATATCTCCCTTTTCACAGACGCGTACTTAAAGTCGTTTGCCTTCACAGCGCAGTTGTGCTCAATACTCCTACTAATCGTAAGTGGGTTGACCTTATTAGCTTACAGTACCTTGTCGACTATAATCCCTAAATCTGGAGATCTACTGAACGACTAGTACTGAACATGAACATTAAACCGAAACCGAAACAGCGAGTCCGTTCTTTCTGAAAAGAAAACCTTTCATTCAATGAAAATGGAGCTTGTCAGAAAATGACCTGGCAGCATGGTCACTATATGCCTTGAGGAATAATTCAGTGACCAGCTATTCTACACAAATGTCAGCAAGAAGCATAACAGCTGATGAGCCCCGCTTTCTGCCGGGGCTCATGAGGATCTATAACTCTTGCTGGCTTCACAGTTTAGTATATGAAGTTGATCAACGTTTCTCGGAAGAAGGGGGGGGGGGAGGGACGGGGAGGGGGTGGTTGGGTTCAGACATGGTCATTCTCAACCCGCCGAGATGACAGAATGCGAAGAGTCGTACGTAGCTGTAGTTTCAGACTTTGTGACTTCATTGCAGACTGCGAGCTTAACCCATTTAACACCGACGCACTACAGGAGGAACTGGATCGACCATGATAACTCAAAGGTAGCGCCAGATTAGCTTGGCGCCTTGATGGCGCCAAGCTAATCTGGAACTACCTTTGAATTATCATGACTGATCCATCTCCTGCGACTGGTACATAGTGGTGAGCATAGTACCGGTACATAGTGGTGAGCATAGTACTGGTACATAGTGGTGAGCATAGTACTGGTACATAGTGGTGAGCATAGTACTGGTACATAGTCGTGAGCATAGTACTTAGTGGTGAGCATAGTACTGGTACATAGTGGTGAGCATAGTCATAGTGGTGAGCATAGTACTGGTACATAGTCGTGAGCATAGTACTGGTACATAGTGGTGAGCATAGTACTGGTACATAGTGGTGAGCATAGTACTGCGGGTACATAGTGGTGAGCATAGTACTGGTACATAGTGGTGAGCATAGTACTGGTACATAGTGGTGAGCATAGTACTGGTACATAGTCGTGAGCATAGTACTGGTACATAGTCGTGAGCATAGTACTGGTACATAGTCGTGAGCATAGTACTGGTACATAGTGGTGAGCATAGTACTGGTACATAGTGGTGAGCATACTACTGGTACATAGTGGTGAGCATAGTACTGGTACATAGTCGTGAGCATAGTACTTAGTGGTGAGCATAGTACTGGTACATAGTGGTGAGCATAGTACTGGTACATAGTCGTGAGCAGACACCTGTAAAATGTAGGAAATGCGCCTGTAGGGGTTAAATAAGTTAACTCTTTGGCTGTCGGTAGCGCTTGTTGTTGTGATTGCTGCAGGAGGGGCCTTATTGTGACGTCCACTGACCCGCATCTATTTTACAATGTGGGGTGTATCAGCGCCGCCGCCCCCTTCCCACGTCTGAAGAGAAAATTAATAGTCCTTGGGGGAGGGGCGAAGGAACACATACGAGGTCAGATTATAACTGAATACCGTCCTATTTCCTGCTTGGTTGCGATTATATAGCATATATAAGCTTCCTATTTCCTGCTTGGTTGCGATTATATAGCCTATATAAGCTTTCTATTTTCGGCTTGGTTGCGATTATATACCGTAGCTCAAACGGGATTGTTTATGACCTACTGGTTTGATTTTTGCTGGCACTATGCCATTCTGACCATTCACTATTTATGGCCTTTTATGGACTTCAACCTTTTAGTCACAGTCGCTGTTTTTGCCAACCGACATGTCTTTTGGATAGACTCGCTGTAAGGAGAGATATCAGTAGATCTACAAGACAGCGCATGTCCTGGCCCTCAAACAGAAACATCCACCTGCAAGAGGTACAGATTCTCATAAGTCTCTCAGTGCAGCGCAGCCGCCTCACGAGAATCTGTACCTCTTGCGAGCAGCAATGACCCCTATTTACGTCTGTAAATTGAGGGAATCGGTCGGGAGTAAGCGTCCGACAGAAAGAGGCTGACTGACGAATGATGCTTATCTTCCGCCATAGGAATCGGTCATATGACTGCAACAACAAAACCGGCAATAAAGCCGCCGCCCTAGGAACATAGATACACCGTGATGTCAGCAGGAGGCATAGATCCTCATGAGCCCCCTCAACTGCGGGGGTCTCATGGCCGGCATCCTCTTGCAGTTGGGTGGTGTTCAATTTCACTCGGGCAACGAAGGGGCCGTTAACCCACTCAGCCCTGACGCACTACAGCAGGAGATGGGTCGACCATGATAATTCAAGGGTAGTGCCAGATTAGCTTGGCGCCGACAACTACTGCCCTTGAATTATCGTGGTCGACCCATCTCCTGCAACAGGTGCAGAGTCGTTAGGTGACCGGCCTCCAAAATTTGGGAAATACTACGTGCGCCGAGTTGAACTTGAGTTCAGTTATTATTGCGAAGTCATTATCGCGTGAGGCGAGTTAAACAACAAACCAAACCAAAGCCATGACTGAGGCCGATATCAGCCAGGAAGCAGCATAGATTCCTTATGTTCCCCCGCTGATGAGGATCTATGTCTCCAGCAGGATGACGGGGAAGGCTGGCCATTAATAATAATAATGAAATAATGCATAGCATTTATATGGCGCATTTCTCATATTTATAATATAACTCAATGCGCAGAATGTAGCCGCGAACTGAACCCAACAAGCACGCTCACGTGAATCACACGCATTCACTCACACACTGTACGTAAACACAGAACATTCACGTGGTGCTAAGGGCAAGCTCAAGCGAGCTACTGACGGTATTTGGAAATCGTTTTGTATTTGAAATTTTATTAAGTTGGCTGAAACTGATACCAAAGTGGAGGGGGAGGAAGAGCCGGAGTACCCGGAGAAAGAACCCCCGACGGTCCGCCCGAATTAACGGTGACACTTACTAGAGGAGAAAAATCCGACGCCGGAACCCGGAATCGAACCTCACACCTTTAGCATTGGTGGCAGGCGCCTTAACCACTGCGCCACGGACCGCCCCATTAGTGACCGTGCGGCGTTTTAATGGAAGCAGATCTTGTGGAAAGTATTGTCACAAGTCATGTTAGGAAAGTGGGTCACTCAACGGTAGAAACCCAATGCGCAATAGGCCATCGGACCGACGTCGGTCCTTGGCCTTCGCGCACTGGGAAGTAGTTAAAGTACGGCTTTAAGCACCTTCATGGTCTGTCCATTACTAGTGACCGAAAGCCAAGGCTAAGGCAGAGGAATATTAGGACCACAGCCGTTGTAGTTCAGTCCCGAACTAGATTGACAAGCATACTTAGACGGCGGATATTATAATGCCCCGCGCCCCAAATTCCCAAAACACTAGACAAGGAAACACGGACATAATTATTGCCTTCGCCCTCCCTCTCTCCTCTCCCCTAAGTCCTCCCCCCCCCCCCCCCTTTCATTCCACCCAAACCCCGCCTCCCGGCCTCATGAGGTTAAACACTTTTTTTTTACATGTTGTGTGCTACTGTGCTTTTGACTAAGTAAGAACTGACACACCTGAAAATGGACACTCTGGCCATGCCATGTCCGGAGGAGGTATGGCCACACTATACCTGTTTACTGTCCTCCGACGCCGCTGACGGAAATGAGCTTATCGGGCATTTCAGTTTTGCAGGGAAGGTGGGGTGTGGGTGTTGATCAGTTCCAGTACGGCTGGCCTGTCCCAGAACAGGCAGGGGTAGAGACCTGCGTGCGGTACGGTACGGTATTTATTTCTTTTAGTTACGTTTCTTGTTTTAGAACGACTAGCTGAAATAACTTACGAGCAAAAGAAATGCGACATTTTCGCAACAATCGGAAACACTTTAGTGTGTGATGTAGAGGACACTTTAGTGTGTGATGTAGAGGACACTTTAGTGTTTCCGATGGTTCCGAAAATGTTGCATTTCTTTTGCTCGTCAGTCAGTATACTCTACATTAATACACATGACTGTGAAAACTCACACCTCTACCCCAGGCTGTCAGCAAGAGGTGAGAAATAGCACTGACACGAGAGGAAGAAGACGCTCATATTAAAGAGGAAACAGCCTCTCGAATGATAGCAGTCTGCCACTGGGTATCAGTAACGACTTGAGAAAGTGATAAATTGTGGAGGTTTGGCTACTTCAACCCCAGGATCTTTCCGTTTGTGATAACAGGGCATGCGCCGGGTGGTCTCTTCCAAGTGCACGAGGCATAGACTCTTGAACCCCTGCAGGCATCGGGGCTGAGGGGAATCTATGCCTGTTGACGGACGGCAGAGATCGGCTGCGCCACCTGCATCCTCAGAACGAATGATTCGTTGGGTTTATGAGTACATCTGATAAATTAATTTGAATTGTATGACTCAGTAAATGTGGAAGTCATTGAAATCCGAACCGAATTTAATATAATAATAATAATAATAATAATAATAATAATAATAATAATAATAATAATAATAATAATATGATGATAATGATTTCGATGATGATGATGTTGATTTGATTTAGTTTTGCTGTTACAGAGATGCTTGCAGCCAAGCCATTTCAAACGTAAACAGACAAACAAAATAAGAGATACTGAAAATACTCTAAAATGGATGAGTGTTGAATTAGCCGGGTGAATGTTGATTGTCAGTTAAGCAATCATTCCACATGGGCAGATCTTGGGGGGGTGGGGGGGGGGGCAGGAATCTAGGGGTTCCATATCCCCCCCTCCCCCCGACCCAAAATTGTTTAAAATGCCACGACAAAGCCCCTGTTTGGGATGCTTGGAACCCCCCCCCCCCCCTCCTATTTGAATTTTTGACGAGTTTCCACACACACACACACACACACACACACACACACACACACACACACACACACACACACACACACACACACACACATACACACACATAACTACCTCCCCCCCCCCCCCCTTTCCGCCCTCCCCGTTGTTGTTGTTTGATATTTTGGTGAGTAGCGAGAGTGTTGATGATAATACACGAAAATTAAGATAACATGTTCTTATCATTGTTATATAACATGTTCTTATCATTGTTATATTACATGTTCTATCATTAGTAAGGTTACAAAGTAAAGTAGGTTATAGCCTCGCACTGTCAGGGGAGAGAAATGTGCATGATCGACCAGTGATCATAGATCTATCGGCATTTTGACGGATCTCTCCCGCCGTACCTCTCTGCCAAGCTGTCTGCCTATCAGCCATCACGCACCCTCCGTTCCTCCAGTGAAAAGCTGTTAAAAATCCCGAAGCTCAACATGAAAACTGTCGGGGAGCGTTCTTTCACCTTTTTCGCCCCAAGTGTGTGGCCGGAACACGCTGCCAACGGAAATGCGGAATCTGCCCACATTGTCACAGTTCAAGGCTCACTTAAAGACTTTTCTTTTTTGTCGAGCATTTAACACTTAGCTCATATTTAGCTAACTGTTGACTGACTGCCACCTATTCTGATCCCAGAGTAAGTGAATATAAGGCGTGGGGGAAGGGATGGGGTGGTTTAAAGTAGTGTATAATTGTGCGTGTGTGTCTGAGAGAGAAAGGGTGTGCTGTTGTGCATGCGCAGTGAGTCCAGTGTTTTCCTGGAGAACGGCGCTATACAAGAACTATGTATTATTATTATTATTATCTACTGTGGCCAAAGCACACAAAAAAAAAAAAAAAAAAGAGATAGGAAAGGGGGCGTTAAGAAAGTGACTAAAAGCAATGCATATGGAAGCCCCCCCCGAAGGGGGGCGTATCACATATCCACTGTTCCAGCCACTCAGTGCATGGAAATTTAAATCTAGGTCCCCCCCCCCCCCCCCAAGCGGGGTCCAGATATTTAGCCGGTGTGGACAGCTGTTTCGGTCTTGGCGACCTCTTCAGCACACCATCGGCAATACTGGAGGAGGCAGGAAATGGCATGGAATGTATGCCCCTGCAGACACCACAGTAAAATGTGGTTGTCAT
The DNA here is from genome assembly GCA_036245525.1 of Semisulcospira habei. Taxonomy (NCBI): domain Eukaryota; kingdom Metazoa; phylum Mollusca; class Gastropoda; family Semisulcospiridae; genus Semisulcospira; species Semisulcospira habei. The sequence goes on along the minus strand of BTPG01000002.1, from coordinate 276,887,146 downwards.
TGCAGGTAGGCAGAATTTCCTGCCTCCTCCAGTATTGCCGATGGTGTGCTGAAGAGGTCGCCAAGACCGAAACAGCTGTCCACACCGGCTAAATATCTGGACCCCCCTTGGGGGGGACCTAGATATAAATTTCCATGCACTGAGTGGCTGGAACAGTGGATATGTGATACGCCCCCCTTCGGGGGGGGGGGGGCTTCCATATGCATTGCTTTCAGTCACTTTCTTAGCGCCCCCTTTCCTATCTCTTTTTTTTGTGTGTGTGCTTTGGCCACAGTAGATCTATGATCACTGAGTGGTCGATCATGCACATTTCTCTCCCCTGACAGTGCTATAACCTACTTTACTTTGTAACCTTCCTAAAATATTAGCACTGGCAGTCTCCCCTTTTCTTTTCCTTTATGTTCTATCATTGTTATATTACATTTCTATCATTGTTATATTACATATGTAACAATGACGTCACTGCCGGCTAGCAAAAGGTGAGTGTCGAGTTAGCCGAGTGGATGTTGGTTCGGTGACACCAACATTCCGTGTGCTTTAGGCTCACTGGAAGCAGACTTTGTTTGATCCCACCCGGCTCACCCGAGAAAGACAGGTAACACGTTACCTTATTAGCAGTACGTAGCCCACTAGGACCAACATACTGAGGTTGATTTTTGTAAATTATCTGCAATTGTCCTAAGAAGGAGGCTACATTACAGATTACAAAACAGATCGACTATGATAGTTCAAGGGTGGTACCAGAATAGCTTGGCGCCTCAGGCGCCAAGCTATTCTGGTACCATCCTTGAACTATGGTTCACTGTGGTGCAATACATACTAGTGACGGTAGTACTGTTGTGAAATAGCAACCTAGTATTTTGGATGTAAGGGAGACTATACACGATTTCGACAGAGACTGGTACCCGCTTTTATCTCCCTTAGGTCAGAAACGCACGGACTTCTTGACTAGCGGGTTACTTTGCCCTAACGGCACAAGAAATGTCACATACTGATATATGTATAATATGGATGATAGCTTGTTTTACCTTTAGAGACTATAGCAGCAGCGTCTTGATATACAAGCTGTATAAACGCGCTACTCCCGACCAAGTCCCCCGACCAAGTCCCTAGCGCCATCTTAAGCCTGCAGAACTGTATCTGTGATGTCAAAGAGTGGATGTCATCAAACAAACTTCAACTTAACTCATACTACCCCAACACCGAAATCCCCAAATATTGCCGTTGTTCTCTGAAGACTGCATTGCAGTGCAGGACACAGAGCGACCATGATAGTTCAAGGGTGATGCCAGAATAGCTTGGCGCCCATAGGCGCCAAGCTATTCTGGCATCACCCTTGAACTATCAAGGTGGATTCATATCTTGCTGTGGTGTGTCTGGGGTAGAATGAGTTAAAACTGAGTCTCTTATAATCAAACCCCCCAGATTGACCAGTTCACTTTCCCTCCCCACGTCCATGCCCATAGGAACCAGCATCATCAATTTCTCACACACCGCCAAGAATCTTGGAGTAACCCTGGACGAAACACTGTCCATGAACCAACAGATTGTCAACACCTGTCGCACAGCCTACATGGAGCTCCGTCGCATTTCTTCTATCAGACACTATTTGACCATTGAAACCACAAAAAACCTCACCTGTGCATTTGTTCTTTCCAAACTGGACTATTGTAATTCACTGTATGCAGGTTGTCCCAAATATCAAATTGACAGGCTTCAAAAAGTTCAGAACATATTCTGCTGCGAGGCTCGTCACCTATCTATCTATCTATCTATATCCCGTAGTCTTGCCGACCGTTGGGGCACCACTGATGACTTAACAACCAGCTCCCTCCATTCCTCTCTGTTTTCTGCCATTCTCAGCGTATCGCCCAGCTTCAGTCCTGTCCACTCTGGGATATTGTCCTCCCATCTTTTCCTCTGTCTTCCTCTCCTTCGTCCTCCTTCCACAGTGCCTTGCAGGATTGTTTTGGCAAGCCGTGCTGAACGTGTGACATGCCCATACCACTTCAGTTTGCGTTTTCTCACAATGGCTAATAAGTCTTCATAGGGCCCGATGGCTTGCCTGATTCTGCTTCCCACTTCCTCGTTTGTGATGTGATCTCTGTATGAGATGCCAAGCAGCCTTCGAAAACATCTCATTTCAGTGGCTTGTATCCTCCTTTCAAGGTCTGCTGTGAGGGTCCATGACTCGCAGGCATACAAGAACACTGAGATGACTAAGGAGCGCATCTTTCTGATCTTGGAGCAGAGTGTGATGTTTCTGTCCTTCCATATGGTCTTCAATCTTGTCAGTGCTGTTGTTGTCTGCGCAATCCTGGACAGTATTTCTGGTTTTGATCCTTCATCTGTCACAGTGGCTCCTAAGTATTTGAATTTTTTTAACTGTTTCAGTTTTTGGCCTCCAACCATGATTTCAGAGCCAATGCCACTGGCGTTATTGCTCATCAGTTTGGTCTTCTCTGCACTGATTTCCATCCCATATGCAATGGCTGTACTATCCAGCTTTTCCACCAGCTGTGCTAGCTCCTTCTCTGTTCCTGCAAGGCCATCAATGTTGTCCGCAAAGCGCAAGTTCGTGATTGTTCTGCCTCCAATACTGACAGTTTCTTCATGATCTTTCAGAGCGTCCGTCATGATTCTTTCCAGGAAGATGTTGAAAAGAGTAGGTGAGAGCAAGCAGCCTTGTCTGACTCCAACTGTAGTCCTAAACCAGCTTCCTATTTTGCCGTTGAAGCAGACTGCGCTAGTGGCCTTGTTGTAAAGGTTTGCTATGACTTTGATCAGGTTGGCATTGATGTTGTATAGCTTCATGGTGGACCAAAGGGCTGCATGCCACACCCTGTCAAACGCTTTCTTAAAATCCACAAAGACATGATAGAGGTCCTGCTGGTGCTGGAGGTATCTCTCACATAGAACTCTCAGGTTGAAGATCTGCTCAGTTGTGCTGCGCCCTGGTCTGAAGCCTGCCTGTTCCTCAGCTATGATTTCCTCTGCCTGTGGCTTTAGCCTGTTCAGTAGGATCTTTAACATGACTTTGCTTGGGTGGGATATAAGACTGATCGTGCGTTAGTTCTGGCATTGACGTAATTTGCCTTCTTTGGGGAGAGTTATTATAAGTGATTGGGTCCATGGTGTGGGCCAATCCCCTGACTGCCAGATCTTATTGCAGATTGTTAGTAAGGCGCTTATCGTGTCTTCTCCCCCTTCTTGGACTAGCTCTACAGGGATGTTGTCTGCTCCTGCTGCCTTCCCTTTTTTTCAGCGACTTCACTGCAGCCTCTACTTCTTCTCGGAGGATGGGATAGTTGCCATTGTTGGTCACGGGTGGGTTGACAAGTATGGCTGGGTCCCCTGCAGCTCGGTCGTTGTACAAATCTGAGCAGTACTCTGTCCATCTCTTCAGTATGTCTTGGTCTTCCGTAAGACAGTTCCCTTCACTATCTTGAATGATCGAGGAGCGTCCTTGTTTTACACTGGTCAGGTCTTTCACCAGCTGGTATGCTTTTTTGCTATTATTTTTGTTCAGATTTTCTTCTACGTGTTTACACTGATCTTCAATCCACTTCTTCTTTGCCTTTTTCATGCTTTTCTTGATATCCTGGTTAATTTTCCCTGTATTGTTTAGCTCCTTCTCCTCTGATTTCTTTTTCTTTAATTCTCGACGCTTGTCACATAGAACAAAGATGTCAGCTGTAACCCAAGGTTTCTTTGCTTGTCGGTGTTTGCCAAGGATCTCACTGGCTGGAGGTGTTAAATGTGTCAATCAGTGTGTCCACGTCCGTGTCTTCTGCACCTAGAAGTAGCAGTGGTGCGAATTTTCCTCCTATCTTTGCCTGGAAGGCTTCCGCTACCTCTGGGTCTTTCAGGTTCTCGAGGTCAAACTTGATTCTGGTGGGACCCTGCTTGTTGACCTTCTTTAGGCGGAATCGGAAGGTCATCATCACTAAGTCATGGTCGCTTCCAATGTCTGCTCCTGGAAAACTTCTTGTCTTGGCAATGTTCACACTGGTTTGGAAGCGTCTCTTCACCATGATGTAGTCAATTTGGTTATGGTGCTCTCCGTTCGGGCTATGCCATGTCCACCTTCTGGATGCTTTGTGCGGGCCAAACGTGTTCATCACCTTTAGATCATTTGAACTGGCAAATTCCAGGAGCCTTAAGCCTCTGTCGTTTGTCTCTGCATTGCAGTAGCGTCCGCACGTGCCTTTCCAGTTCCTAGCAGCATCCTCTCCTATTTTGGCATTCCAGTCTCCCTGCACCACAAGGATGTCTTTCTTGGGGGTCTGGTCCAGAACTTTTTGCAGTTGGTCGTAGAAGTCTTCTATTTCCTCATCGCCATAGTCTGTTGTTGGGGCATAAACTTGTACAATGGTGATATTAAATGGGGTTGCCCTCAAGCGTATGGTGATAAGCCTACTGGAGACTGGCCGACGACTCATGACGGTGTTCACGATGTCTTTGTGGACGAGAAATCCGACACCCTGTTCGTGTTTGTTTTCTCTGCCACTGTAGTACAGTTTGTGATTTTCCTGGGTTGATGTTTCCCCCAGGTTCTTCCATCGTACTTCGCAAAGTCCTAGGATGGTCCAATGGTATCTGTTCATTTCATGTGTTAGTTCCTCTACCTTTCCAGGCGTTCTTAATGTTCTGACGTTCCAAGTGCCAATGCTGATGTTGTTTCTGGCACGGAGTTTTGATGGTGATGGTGCACCAGTAACACACTTAACACCTCTGCCCTGGCGCAAGACAGAAGGCGCGGTCCTTGTTCCGGGCGACGACCGATCCGGTATGGATTGAGGTAAGGTTGTCATTGCATGTGGTGTGTCTTGGGCAAAAGAGCCTGGCGGAGCCCATCCCTCTCCAGGCTGTTAACCACAACCGAAACTCCACATAACTTGTGGTTTGCCTTGGTCCTGTACACGTGGCCGATGAGACCTTCATGGGACTCTTTCGCCCTGAGTGGTGACTTCATCAAGGAAGTTCATACACCCAATCAGGTACCGTGTCAGCACCCTAGCCTTTGGTTATCCAAAACCTAACCTGCAAGGCAGCAGGGGACTCGTGGAGGGCGGGGTCGTCTATGTCCCGTGCAGATGTGAACATCTGCCCACTACCCCAGCTACCAATAATGTATTTGTTTTCATTCCTCGCTAATTTAATAAAATTAGACAAATTGATCAAACTTGGAACGTCTGTGGCATTTCCTATAGCTGACCTAAATACATGTTCTGAACGAGCCCCGCAGTTGCAAGGGGTCACGAGCATGCGCAAACACCGCTCTTGCTGGCAGCTTCTCACTTTCAATTTGACTTTTGGAAAGTGCTTTTCGAGGCGCACTGTCTACATATTGTCAGAGAAATGCGATTTAACATGTTTTTCCAATTGTCTATCACTTAAAAAAAAAAAAAGTTAAGAACTCGTCACCAAAAAGCGCAAAACTGATCATATTACACTTTTAATTAAATCCCTCCACTGGCTCCCTGTGGCTGCAAGAATTCAGTATAAACTTTCTTCTGCCTGCTTCAGCTGCATTTCCACATCAAGCCCCCCGTACCTGTCCTCTCTCTTGCAGCTGTACACTCCCTCAAGACAGCTCAGATCCTCTGTTGACAGCCGGCATTCTGCGTGTACCGTTTGTCCGTACCAAGTCTTCTGGCCAGCGGTCTTTTTCATATCTTGGGCCGCTGTACTGGAACGAACTCCCCGCCCATGTCCGCCACAGTACTTCAAAAGACGTTTTTAAATCTGTGCTAAAAACACACCTTTTCCAACTCCATTACCCCACTGATTAATCATTGACTGCTGAGGATTCTGTTGTAGTTTTGATGTGGTGCATGGAATGTGTGTGTGTGTGTGTGTGTGTGTGTGTGTGTGTGTGTGTGTGTGTGTGTGTGTGTGTGTGTGTGTGTGTGTGTGTGCGCGTGTATTATTGTGTAGAGTTTTTGTAATTGTATTTTTGAAATTTGTAAGGCGCCTAGAGCTCTACCTGAGGTTAGGCGCCATAGAAATCATCATTATTATTATATCGCAGATCGATGACTTGTCATGGTCTTGCCACCGTTTATAACGTGAAGGTTTTAACCTATATCATACTGACTCTCACAAACCAGATAGGCCCGTGAGGCTAGCGCTGGCAGAATTGTACACAAACCAAGGGGAATTACTCAGCGCTGGACAGACAAACAGTTATATCCCCTGCCCCCGCCTATCAGGCACCCAATTGCCAGCCCACATAGAAATACGCAGGTATAGAACAAGATGATCATTTGCATCCTGCGTATTTCTCTGTGGGCTGGCGATTGGGTGCCTGATAGGCGGGGGCAAGGGATCTAACTGTTTGTCTGTCCAGCGCTGAGTGATTCCCCTTGGTTTGTGTACATATCATACTGAAGCTGAAAGCTTCAAATGTGTACACTGCCATTATTTTGCAAGCTACATTATAGTACTTGCAGATAAGGATAAAGACCAATGGCTTTAGTTCAAGGGTAGTGTCAGAATAGCTTGGGGCCAAGCTATTTTTTTAGTCAAACTTATTTCACACACTGGTGCATACCGAATGGTAAGGTTGTCCTGGACCAACGAGCCGGCAACAAACTAATCAAGTATTGAACCAACCAACACAGCAACAAAAACAAAAACAACAACAATGCACCAGCCATGCACAGACCAACTTTTAAAAAGTTCTTCTTTTTTTCTAGTGTTTATTCAACTAATACAGACTTTCAAATCGACTATTTTGGGAATGCCGTCACTGATAACACACGTGGCAGTCAGGGCATGTTGATGCAAAATGTCGGAACATGAATAAATAGCTTCTTTTTTTTCACAACAGACACTTCAGTGTGGAAAAGAACAGCCCAACTATATCCTAACATAACAACAAGTACATTAATAAATAACCCCTTCACTGCCAGTGCCAAGTTATGTTGAAGTCGTATGTTGAACATCAAAGATCCCAAACCGCCAAAGGACCATGGACAGAAAGTAGGCATAGATCCATTTAACCCTTTCAGCCCCGGATCCCTACAGCAGGAGATGACTTGACCATGATAAGTCAAGGGTAGTGCTAGATTAGCTTGGCGCCTGATTCAGGCGCCAAGCTAATCTGGCACTACCCTTGAGTTATCATGGTCCAGCCATCTGCTGCAACTGGTACATAGTCGTTGGGCAACACTGACCTCCAAAATTTGAGAAATGGGACCTTGGGACCAAAAGGGTTAAGCCCTCTCAACGTCAAAGATCCCCAGCCATCAACGTGGTTTCAGCAAAAGGCATAGATCCTCATGAGCCCCCCCCCCCCCCCCCCGCAACTGCGAAGGGCTCATGAGGACCTATACCTTTTGTTGGATCGTGCGGCTCAGGCCTTTTCTTGGCAGTGAAGGGCTAGGGGTGAAGATGTCACAACAAGCAAGCAAACCATCAAACTACAACCTATTCGCACACAAAAGGAATCATTGCGTGTGTAACATTGATGGAGAATGGCTCAAATGCTTACTAAAGTGCATGTATCAGTTTCAACTTTGTGAGATCACACAATACAAAGGCCGTGGGATGGGCGAATGGGTAGGTGGGTGTAAAAATCTCCAACGACACCATCATCAATACTAAGTGGCAAAATACAACACAGCTCTTGCTCATATGGCAGTGACAAAAAATACTCTCTGTTTGAATCAGCAGTCCGTCATGCCTAATAAAAACCCCGTTTTTTGTACAAGTGTATAATTATATACATAAGTATGCACAACAGTTTCTCGCATACTAATCTGCTGAAAATTCCGACGAGTAGAATAGGGGTATTGCACATTCTATACAAAAAAAAATACAAACTGAATAAGTAATTAACTCCTTCTACCCCAGACACACCACAGCAATATATGGATCGACCATGATAGTTCAAGGGTGATGCCAGAATAGCTTGGCGCCTATGGGCGCCAAGCTATTCTGGCATCACCCTTGAACTATCATGGTCGATCTGTGTCCTGCACTCCAAAGCAGTCTTCAGAGAACAACGGCAAAGTTTGGGGATTTCGGTGTTGGGGTAGAATGAGTTAAAATAAATGATGTATCAGCAATTACCAGTGTATTTACAAAGAAATATATGTACTCAGATGTCACAAGCTATTGGCTGTCGGTAGCGCTTTTTGTCATGAGGTGATTCCTTCTGCACCTCGACAAAAAGCGCTACGGAGTATTCAACAAAAAACAACAAACAAACCCCAAAAAACTGACAAACATCATTGTGTTGTACAGATTGTATAGACTCAGCGCTCTAAAATGTGTACAAATCAATAACTTTGAATTATAATGGCAGTGATGCAAGGTAGCACAAGGGAAAATACTCCACGGTTTTCGTCAGAATTCTGTGCTTGTCTGATAAGGGTAATTTGTCTGTGATTTCATTGGAAGTTACGGCTCCAGGCTGGAGGTATAAGGTCCAATGAAATCACAGATATACACATAATTATGTACAAAAAGAAGAAAAAAAGAAAGAGAAAAAGGGTCGGACACAACATTCCGAGGACGCATTGCAGCATAAACCAAAATCGCCCATAAAGTGCACCGGCCCACACAGAGAGCGCGGAAACACCACTGACAAGCTGACAGAGGTTTCTACTATACCCAACAAAGAAGACGAGGGAAAAGCCACAGGGCGTGTCCAGTACATGACGTGCGGAACGTCAATCAATGTTAATGAGCCAATGATTACTGCTCAGTGCTGTGTTAACCCATTCAACCCCGACGCCCTACAGCAGGAGTTGGATCGACCATGATAATTCAAGGGTAGTGCCAGATTAGCTTGGCGCCATTAGGCGCCTAGCTAATCTGGGACATCCCTTGAATTATCATGGTCGACTCATTGTTAGGTGACATCTCCAAAATTTGGGAAATGCGGCCTTGGAGTTAAACGGGTTAAGTTATTAATCTCAGGAACACGGGGCCAGTTGCACGAGCGACAGGTGCGCCGCTACAGCGGGGTGAGTGTTGTGGCGCTATAGCGGGGTGAGTGTTGTGGCGCTATAGCGGGGTGAGTGTTGTGGCGCTATAGCGGGGTGAGTGTTGTGGCGCTATAGCGGGGTGAATGTTGTGGCGCTATAGCGGGGTGAGTGTTGTGGCGCTATAGCGGGGTGAATATTGTGGCGCTATAGCGGGGTGAGTGTTGTGGCGCTATAGCGGGGTGAGTGTTGTGGCGCTATAGCGGGGTGAGTGTTGTCTCGCTATAGCGGGGTGAGTGTTGTGGCGCTATAGCGGGGTGAATGTTGTGGCGCTATAGCGGGATGAGTGTTGTGGCGCTATAACGGGGTGAATGTTGTGGCGCTATAGCGGGGTGAATGTTGTGGCGCTATAGCGGGGTGAGTGTTGTGGCGCTATAGCGGGGTGAGTGTTGTGGCGCTATAGCGGGGTGAGTGTTGTGGCGCTATAGCGGGGTGAGTGTTGTGGCGCTATAGCGGGGTGAGTGTTGTGGCGCTATAGCGGTACACCTTGCTTATACGGTCATGCAGGGTCCGTACGGTCTGTACACATTTGTGAAAGTTGTTAAAAAATGACCAGGCTTTTTCAGGGCTCTGGAAAGTCTGTCAATTTCAGTCTTTTCCCTTAAAGTCTGTGAAAGTTTGTAAAAAAAAAAAAATGACAAAGTGCTGGCAAACTTTTGTCTACTTCTTTTTTTTTCTCCCCCAATTTGTGACTATTTCATGGCGAACGTTCATGCTGACGCTTGTTGCAAGTGATCTCTATTTAGCTCTGATCATAAAGTGACTGCATGGCCTTTCTGCCGAACATTCTGATTGGTTGTTTACGCTTCTACCGAGCTCCAGCCATTCGCTAAGCGTTCTTTTATTTTGGTATCTCTTCATGCATTAGGCACGAAAGCTTCAAATGAGCTGCGGCTGATACAGAGTGATCTAATTAAAGCGTCACAGTGTAAACCTTCAGGCTTCAGTTTGGGTTTGTGAAACGTTTACGAAAAGTTTGTGAACTTTGTCCCTGCTTTTCTGTACGGACCCAGTCATGGCTGGTGCAGGACTAAGCTCACTCCTGCACATGCCTCCAGTGAAATGTCTTTAGTGAGCATGATGGGGAACATAATACTTTGCCGTAGGAAGTCTAACTTCTTCACTGATGCTGACGATACCGCTAGGCCGCGGGAAAAGACGCGGAGTGGTTACGCGTCGATCGTTAACCCATTCTGCCCCATACACCCCACAGCAAGATATGGATCGACCATGATAGTTCAAGGGTGATGCCAGAATAGCTTGGCGCCTATGGGCGCCAAGCTATTCTGGCATCACCCTTGAACTATCATGGCCGATCTGTGTCCTGCACTGCAAAGCAGTCTTCAGAGGACAACGGCAAAATCTGGGGATTTCGGTCTTGGGGTAGAATGAGGTAAAAAAAAAAAAAAAAAAAGGTCAAACAAGGCCGATAAGGCTATGACAGACAGTTAACCCTTTCACCTCATAGAAAAATGTGAACGTGATCTAACTGCAAGAGACATAGAGCCTCACGGTATCGTCAGTAGCATTCATGAGGTCAACGCTGCACGGATCTCAGACCTGATACCTCAGACCTGAGTACTTCATTCACAAAATGCCTTGTGTGCTTTCATTCTTTCTTCTTCTTCTTTGACTCGTCCTTCTTTTTCTCCACCGGAGCGGGCGGTGCACGTGGTTTACTGACGTCAAAGTGGAGAAGACGATCCAGCATGGTTGCTAGGTAACAGCCGACAAAGGGGCCCACCCAGTACACGGCGAAGTGCTCCCAGAAGCGGGTTGCTCCGCATCCCAGAGTGTGTCCCGATGCCATGGCTGGGTTAAAGTACATTCCAGTGGTGTGAATACCTGAAAACAAGGGATGAGACAGTAACAAACGGTCCGCTATGTCAGTCAGACCATCCATCCTTCCATTGACCTGTCCGTCCGTCAATCCATCCATCCATCCATTCATCCATCCATCCATCCAGCCAGCCAGCCAGCCCATCCATCCATCCATCCAACCATCCATCCATCCATCCATCCATCCATCCGTGTTCTCTGGTTCTGTGCCAACCGAACGTTGTAGCTGACCAGCATAGACCGCCCTGTCTACAAACCGCCCGTCTCAGTGTCTATCCGTACATACATCATACACGCTGGTCTTTTATTTCATTTCGTTTCGTTTCGTTTTATTATTACCGTTACCTGTTAATAGTCTGAATTCACTACGGATTTATCATAATGAATAGTTTATTGGCTGATCTGCGCGTTCACGGACCGTTATCGCCTAGAGCCGTTAACTCATCCAAAACGACCCGCATCAATAGCTGCGGAAATGTCGTATAGCGGTGCCACAGCTATTGATGCAGGGCGTCTTGAATGAGTAAAGGTTTAACACATACAAATGGCCACTCACCAAAAACAATCATGAGAGTGGCATTGAGGTACTTGATAAATTCATCCAGAAGAGACATAGAGGATACAGTCTGCAGCCCTAGCCACGCGTCCGACAGAGATGCGCCTCCTTCCAAAGCCAAGCCTGTCAGCAGAGCCACCTGGAGACAGACGCACACACTAATAATATGAATGACAACAATCCTATGACATGTCAACGTTGTATGCGGGCCTCTAGATGTCCAAAGGCTGATTTGGACACGTTTAGCTCATTCAGCCCGGCGGCCGTGTTTCCCAAATTTTGGAGGCGTCATCTAATGACTATGCACAAGTTGCAGCAGATAGATCGATCATGATAATTCAAGTGTAGTGCCTGGTGGCGCCAAGCTAATCAGGCACTACTCACAAACCAGATAGGTGAGGCTAGTGCTGGCAGAACTGTATACAGACCAAGGGGAATTACTCAGCGCTTGACAGACAAACAGTTAGATCCCCTGCCCCCGCCTATCAGGCACCCAATCGCCAGACTACAGAAAAATACACAAGTATAGAGCAAGACGATCACCTACATCCTCAAAAAGGATGCATCAGGTCTCGCTTATAACCCAAGTCTTTCTCCGGAACTTAGGAAGTAGGCAGGAGAAACAAACACGAAGGCGCACTACTAAGTTCCGGAGAAAGACATGGGTTATAAGCGAGACCTGATGCGTCCTTTTTGAAGATTTAGATGATCGTCTTGCTCTATACTTGTGTACTTCTCTGTGGGCTGGCGATTGGGTGGCTGACAGGCGGGGGCAAGGGATCTAACTGTTTTTCTGTCCAGCGCTGAGTAATTCCCCTTGGTCTGTATATAATCAGGCACTACGCTTGACTTATCGTGATCGATCCATCTCCTGCAATTGGTAATAACTGGTAGATAGTCGTTAGGTGAGACCTCCCAAAATGTTGCCGCCTTAGGGTGAAACGGGTTATGGCGATCGGTTTCTGGACTCTGCTGGGGAGCCCCATCAGTCGTTTCTACAAGTAATTTAGATCGTCTAGATAGTTCAATCATTACCGTTTCTTCCATATGCCACGGTAACTGCATAGTCCTGTGCGTTGTACTGGTCGACTGACCTGTAAATCGCTAGCACACTCCATCTCGTAGTATCTCTCGTGGTGTTCCTCGATAAGATCCAGAGACCAGATCAGGCGGGCCGGCAGCCTTCGAAAACATCTCATTTCAGTGGCTTGTATCCTGCTTTCAAGGTCTGCTGTGAGGGTTCATGACTCGCAGGCATACAAGAACACTGCACTGGTCTACTAACCTGTAAATCACTAGAACACTCCATCTCGTAGTATCTCTCGTGGTGTTCCTCGATAAGATCCAGGGACCAGATCAGGCGGGCAAGGCGGTAAGACGCTAGGCCAGCCAGGGATGTCACCACAATTTTAGTTCCTGCCTGTTTTAGTGTCACGTGACCTGAAAACAAATTGGCTGATCAACATCTGATCATTGTTTTTTTTATATTTGTCAGACGTTATTGTGACAAGCACGCTCGCGTGCCCTTTACTGGAAATATGTGTAGCAGGCATTGTGCAGGACTGACATTAATTTTAAAAGAAAATTAATCTTATTTGCTTGCCGCAATTTGCTTAACTCATTCGAGACGTGCCGCGTAGAGGTATGTGGGATATTGCCGCGTATTTGTGTGCGGCACGTCTCGAGTGTAATTAACTGGTTTAACTCCAAAGTGGACTTTGTCTTAGGCATTTACTAACGCTTACATTTCGAGTGGAGTTTGTCTTAGGCATTTACTAACGCTTACATTTCGAGTGGAGTTTGTCTTAGGCATTTACTAACGCTTACATTTCGATTAGGCATTGACTAACGCTTACATTTCGAGTGGAGTTTGTCTTAGGCATTTACTAACGCTTACATTTCGAGTGGGGTTTGTCTTAGGCATTTACTAACGCTTACATTTCGAGCTCATACTGACAATTTACGTCAACACAAACCTGTTTGTAAGGATAGCGCTTTAAAATATTGCTTTTTTTTTTTTTTACCTGTCAGCCATCCGTGGAAAGCTTTCACAGGGTTGTCGATGTTGTCACCAAACGTCCGACAGCAGACATACAGCTGAACTATAATGGCCACCGCCAGCCAGAAGCTCCCGTAGTGCTTCAGAACGAAGTTATTCTCAAAGAAATAGGCGCAAGCTTCCATCGTGCACAAGAAGTCTAACGCCAGCTCACGAGGATTGCCGCGAAGGAACAATCTGCACCGCAAACAGTCAATTCATACTGAGTTGGTATACCTCGCCCTGTACGTAGGTTAAACATACCAATGGCGCCATTACTGCGATTTTCGCATCTGTCCGCTAGCTCAGACGGATCCTGTGCACCAGAACTGCGCGCGCAGGTAGGCTTCTGCACTTGAAGTATGGTCTCGTACGTTCCAGCGGAAGATTGTGATCGCAGTCGAAAAACGGTTTGTTTCCGGTTTTAGCATTACTCCCCTTGAGCATAAAATGTTTGAGGGCGTACGTCCCTGCTGGAAAAAGATAGCGGGTCTCCGAGGGTTGTTCATTGCGGTCCTCAGAACTTGCCTATTTCTGAATCAAGTCCATTGTATTGCACTCGTCTCTCGTAGGGCTACGGCCACGACGGTGCTTTCTGCCACAAAGCGACGCAAATGTCGCAAAATCACCACCATTAAGGAAAAACGAAACTATTTTTCAAATCTACCAAATCGTGTTGTGTTTCGTGCTGCTAGCAAAAGGATGCTTTATTGCCGGACTGCATAATAATGGGAAACGGTGTATTCTGTATTCATCTTATTTTTCAGCAATCAAACGTCACGTGATTCTTTCTCCCGATATTGCTCATTACAGGTGCAGAGAGCACACGCTCTAAACTGATTGTGCACAGGATCGGTCCGAAGGATGGGTCAGTTGCGAAAATAGCAACAATGGCGCCGCTGGTGCATGTCACCTAGGCACAGGGCGAGTTACACCAACTCAGCTCAACTCACAAAGCAGATAGCTGAGGCAACTCCCCCCATCCCCCGCCCCACCGAAAAAAATCTGCGGAACAGACACTTAACGCTTTGCGCGTCAGTAGCGGTTTTTGTCGCGATGCCGATTTCCGTAGGAATCATCGCAACAAAAAAAACCACTATCGACCCGCAAAGGCCGGGTTAAACAATTACGCGATTTTTGCCCGTCGAGCAGTTTCGCCAGCAGCACTCATGGGGTTAATTGATTTGTTTATGGCCGCAATTCGTAGATTTGCGCATCCCAGCACCTTGCCCCAACTGCTTGCAACAGTTGTAATTCGTAGATTTGCGCATCCCAGCACCTTGCCCCAACTGCTTGCAACAGTTGCTGCTGATTTATCCTGTTTAAACAGGGCCAGACCCAATTCGCAAAAGGTCATCGGGCCAAGGTCGGCCCGATGGCCTTTTGCGAATTGGGTAGCTCCTTCGTCGTTTGGTCAATCGACAGACCCATATCATACTGAGGCTAAAAGCTTCAAATGTGTACACTGCCGTATGCCAGCTACATTATAGCACTTACAGATAAGGGTATAGACCAATGGCTTTAGTTCAAGGGTGGTGCCAGAATAGCTTTGCGCCTAGAGGCGCCAAGCTATTCTAGCACTACCCTTGAACTATTTTAGTCACACTTATTTCACACACTGGTGTATTCCGAATGATAAGGGTGAAGGGGATGACGCTGATGTTGCGCACCGTGGAGTTTCTTGCGCGTTACTGACGTTATTTCAGTTGTAAAAATAAAAGGCTGAAGAACTGTTGATAAATGAACGGGCGTATTGAACTGGACTCCCCCCCCCCCCTCCCCCCCCCCCCCCCCCACGCACACACACTTGGGCAATGCTCTTTAGATTTTCAGGCTGCGAGGCAGTACTTGTTCGACAATATTTTGCAGAACTAATACGAGTATCAGAAGTTTCCGTGTATCACGTGCCTGACCTGCATAGTCCACGTAGCCCCACGCCAACGACCATGTTGATGAAGAAGAAGATGAGGGAGGCCATGTAAGGAGGGACGTATGGTGTGTCCGGCTCCACCCCCACCGCCATCGCCCACATCAAACGCCAGTCCATAGCTGCTGCTGCAACATCGTCACCATCGTCGCCTTTCCGGTATTAACCCAGTGCGTAAAGGCCATCGGGCCGACGTCGGCCGACGTTGGCCCGCGCACGGCCGTGCGCGGGCCAACGGCGGCCAACGTCCGGCCTACGTTGTTTTGCACATTGGGAACTTATGACAGAACGGTTTTTTTTCCTGGTCACAGACACGTATGGGTCGAAATTTATTGTAAAATAAATCAACACCTCAACAATGCACCCCCACTCCCCCCCCCCCTTGCCCCCCCCCCCCTCACACACACACCCTCATCCGTTTCCTTTAACCGGCCATCCACCATCCACCATAAATCCCTCCTCTCCCTACACCTTTACTTCTCTCATTCGAACATATCTCATTTATATACAACAAACTACTGATTATAAGAATGGCAGGAACCTTAATTGTTTTGTTGTTATATACGAAGTGTTAGGTCCTAAGTGAGGTATTTTACTGACATAAACAAGGTATAGTGAAGACCCTTAAGAAAGCATTATCACTATACCTGGTTTTTGTTATCTCCAACATTGTTATAATATATGGGCGAAGGTCCCCGCATTCTGAAGATTAGCAAAATTACTTCCCTATGGTCGGGCTTGCCTCCTCTACTCTACAGAAAAACCTGATCGTGATCATAGCGAATCACATGTCATACTTTTAGACAAGGAAGTCATGACTTTTTTTCAGTTCCAGTGTCAAAAATGAATCGACCAAGATCGCTCAAAGGTAGTACTCGTAATTTGTGAAGTAACCTAATTAGATGATTTTTTTTTTACCCTTTGGCTGTCAATATCGTGTTTTGTCGAGCTGATTCCTACAGGATGTCAGGGTGTTGTTATTCCTACAGGAATCACCTCGACAAAACACGCTATTGACAGCCTAAAGGTTAAAGTGCTAACGGACATTTCCGTTGTCTTATCTGAAGAGGTCGAGACTGCTCCAGGGCGGGCTTTCATTGCTAAAATTCGTCGATATAACCTTGGGTGCTCAATGTTGTCTTGCCTGAACTAAGGGGTTCTACTTTTTCTTTCATTTATACACGAGGAGATACTGCGAAATATCAACCAGTCATTGCCGGGAGCAGGTCACTTTAAAATAAAATCGTGTTTGATGAAGCTCAACGACATCTAATGATCAACGGTTTGACAAGTCAATTGTTACTGACACTTCAAGGAGAAAGTCACGGCCTTTTTTACCCATCACGAACTACCGGGAATGGACTGCCCGTGATGGGACAAGGATGGTGCCTGGTTCACGAACTACCGGGAATGGACTGCCCGTGATGGGACAAGGATGGTGCCTGGTCTGCTTGGCGCCTTTTCAGGCGCCAAGCTGATCAGGCACTACCCTTGAACCATCAAAGTCGACCCATCTCAGAAAATCATTTATTTTCACAGATAGACTGATGTAGCAGACCATTCAGAAATGTATTTTATCCCATAGACTGTCAGTTAGCGCTTTTTGTCGAGGTGATTCCTGCAGGAATAACAACATCCTGACATCGTGCAGGAATAACAACACCCTGACATCCAGCAGGAATAACATCACCCTGACATCCTGCAGGAATAACATCACCCTGACATCATGCAGGAATAACAACACCCTGACATCCTGCAGGAATAACAACACCCTGACATCCTACAGGAATAACAACACCCTGACATCATGCAGGAATAACACCCTGACATCCTGCAAGAATAACAACACCCTGACATCCTGCAGGAATAACAACACCCTGACATCCTACAGGAATAACAACACCCTGACATCATGTAGGAATAACACCCTGACATCCTGCAAGAATAACAACACCCTGACATCCTGCAGGAATCACAACACTCTGACATCCTACAGGAATAACAACACCCTGACATCCTGCAGAAATAACAACACCCTGACATCCTGCAGGAATAACAACACCCTGACATCCTGCAGAAATAACAACACCCTAGCATCCTACAGGAATAACAACACCCTGACATCCTACAAGAATAACAATACCCTGACATCCTGCAGGAATAACAACACCCTGACATCCTGCAGGAATAACAACACCCTGACATCCTGCAGGAATAACAACACCCTGACATCCAGCAGGAATAACAACACCCTGACATTCTACGGGAATAACAACACCCTGACATCTTGCAGGAATAACAACACCCTGACATCCTGCAGGAATAACAACACCCTGACATTCTGCAGGAATAACAACACCCTGACATCCTGCAGGAATAACAGCACCCTGACATCCTACAGGAATAACAACACCCTGACATCCTGCAGGAATAACAAAACCCTGACATCCTGCAGGAATAACAACACCCTGACATCCTGCAGGAATAACAACATCCTGACATCCTGCAGGAATACCAACTCCCTGACGTGCTGCAGGAAAAAACAACACCCTGACATCCTGCAGGAATAACATCACCCTGACATGCTGCAGGAATAACAACACCCTGACATCCTGTAGGAATAACAACACCCTGACATCCTGCAGGAATAACAACACCCTGACATCCTACAGGAATAACAACACCCTGACATTCTGCAGTAATAACAATACCCTGACATCCTACAGGAATAACAACACCCTGACATCTTGCAGGAATACACACTAACACCGTCAGTGCATAACTGATTTTAAATGAGGCCTTATTTGACTTTTGTACAGGAAGTTGAAATTTAATTAGATTTTCTTGGTAGACGAACGAGAAGCGACATGTTTGGTGCGGCTTTGACTCATGCTATTCTTACTAGTTTGGCCTAGTTTGGGATGACCCGCGAACGGTGATATGAGCACGCCGGCCGTAGGCCTATCAGTTTTGGCTCCATGGCGGGCTTTGATTGCTAGTAAAATTCGCCATGACAGGGGTTTATCAGTGCTGTTTTGACTTAATTAAAATCGTTCCTACTCTCTGTGATGAATGATTTAAGACCAGTTGCTCTTACCTCGTGTGCCATGAAGGTTTTGAGAGGGCTCAAGTAAGTATAATGAAGATAAGTAGCGGCTAATCTCTCTGTTTGTTTGTTTGTCTATTTTGACAAAGGGTATTTACCCGAAATATTAATAAATTGTGTTGTACCCGTCTTTTCTAAGCGTGTTTCTTCTCCGTTGGGTACTTCTTTGAGAGGGCTGTTCTTTCACATTTTAAAATACAGGTTGCAGATTTTATGGACCCCTTTCAGTTTGCTTACAGAAGGCAAAGAGGTGTTGATGATGCCATTTTGCATGTTGTAAACAACATCTACTCTCATTTAGAGAACCCAGGAGCCTCCATTCGACTGATGTTCTATGATTTTTCGTCTGCTATTAACACCATTCAGCCACACATACTCGCCTCCAAACTAGTTCACATGAACATAAATGCCTCTACCATTCTTTGGGTTTTAGACTATCTCACTAACCGGCCACAGTATGTCAGAATTAGTTCGGATCTAATCTCAGATGTACTTTTTACCAACACCGGTGCACCACAGGGGACTGTCCTGTCGCCTTTTTTGTTTTCTTTGTACACAGCAGACTGTAGAGCTACTCATGACGACTGTGTCATGGACAAATACGCTGACGACACGGCACTGACAGGTCTGATTACAGATGAGGACGACAGACACTATCGACAAGAGATCGATGACTTTGTAGAGTGGTGCGATAGAAACTACCTTGAATTACATGTTGGCAAGACAAAAGAGATGGTCATAGATTTCAGGAATAACAAACAGCATCCCGGTCCTGTTGTTATCAAGGGAACAGAAGTTGAGCGTGTAGAGTCCTACAAGTATTTAGGTGTTCTTTTTGACAACGCGCTCAACTGGAAACAAAACACAGATGCTATTGTGAAAAAAATGCATACCCGTCTTTACTGTTTGAGAAAGCTCAGATCATTTCATGTAAGCACTCAGTTTTTACAGATGTTTTACTGCTCCAGTATTGTTAGCATTTTAACTTTTGGACTGACGTGCTGGGGGAGAAATTTATGTAACAGAGACCAAGATCGTCTTAACAAAGTAATCCGGAAAGGGGGTGGGGTGATTGGTAGGGCACAGGATAATTTGGACACACTGTACAACAGACGGATTACAAACAAATTGGCAGGCATTCTTGATGACAAAACACATCCACTTAGATATGAATTTGACAGCAGACGTATCGAACGAAGTGGCAGACTCCGAGTACCCAAAAGTCGTACATCACGTTATGCCAACTCTTTTGTCCCTCAGGCTGTTACCCTTTTCAACAGTAATATCAGTAGATAGTGTCGGTCAACATTCTTCCGTCCTTAGTACTAGCCCTCTCAGTATTATTACTAGTATTATTACTATTGTTATTCAAAGGTAACAATATGTCTGTTACAGTTCATTTCTTTAATTGAGTGTTTTCTTTAATTGAGTGTGATGTGTTTTTTTGTTGTTGTTGTTTTTTAAATGAGTGATTGATGAGGCCATGTGTTGTATGGGCAGACAGTGAATTTCCCCGTGAGGGATTAATAAAGTATTATTGTATTGTATTGTATTGTATTGTATTGTATTGTATTGTACCCTTCTTTTCACAATTCATGTGAGTAGGCACATGTATCCCGAGGTTTTCAAGTGTCGTTTGAGCGTAACGAAAGGAACTCTCCTGCGTCACAAAGAAGCGACCGAGGAAGAGCGGCAGACTGAAAAGCGGCCTTTCATTTCACGACATTCAAACTTCATAACTTAACTCATTCTACCCCAACACCGAAATCCCCAAAGTTTGCCGTTGTCCTCTGAAGACTGCTTTGCAGTGCACGACACAGATCGACCATGATAGTTCAAGGGTGATGCCAGAATAGCTTGGCGCCCATAGGCGCCAAGCTATTCTGGCATCACCCTTGAACTATCATGGTCGAGCCTGATCTTGCTGTGGTGTTCTGGGGTATAATGAGTTAAGCCCGCTTGTCCAGAATTAGTGTAGGAGACACTAAGAACATTTCACCACATTCAAACTTCATAACTTAAGTCCGCTTGTCCAGAATTAGTGTAGGAGACACTAAGAACATTTCACCACATTCAAACTTCATAACTTGCCCGCTTGTCCAGAATTAGTGTAGGAGACACTAAGAACATTTCACCACATTCAAACTTCATAACTTAAGTCCACTTGTCCAGAATTAGTGTAGGAGACACTAAGAACATTTCACCACATTCAAACTTCATAACTTAAGTCCACTTGTCCAGAATTAGTGTAGGAGACACTAAGAACATTTCACCACATTCAAACTTCATAACTTAAGTCCACTTGTCCAGAATTAGTGTAGGAGACACTAAGAACATTTCACAACATTCAAACTTCATAACTTAAGTCCACTTGTCCAGAATTAGTGTAGGAGACACTAAGAACATTCATAAAAGAGTTTAAATCCGCTCCGTTACAACACTGTCTGTACAAGAAAGAACTAAAAATAGATTGACGCGCTGACGGCTGCGCAGAATAAAACGCGTGTGGGCGATGGCTGCGGCAGTGTCCAAACTGCCGAGAAGTTCATTGGTCAGCTAGACGTTGTCTCCTGACAGTTTCCCGATGCGCGGGCAAACGGCGGACGAAGTCGGCCCGATGGTCTTTTGCGCATTGGGCCACGCGTAATGGTACTGTTAGTGTGGGCTTGGTAAGGCCGAATCTGTTCAAGGAGACTTTTCAAGTCCAAGCCAATAAATGCCAACCACTGCTATCCCTCTGCACCGCAGCGCAGAGATTTCTGCGCTGGGCTGTTAAAAAAAAAAAGAAAAAAAAAGAAGGTCAAACAAGGCCGATAAGGCTATGACAGACAGTTAACCCTTTCACCGCAAAGAAAAATGTGAACGTGATCTAACTGCAAGAGACATATCCTCACGAGCCCGCCCCCCCCCCCCCACATACCCTTCCCCCCCACACACACACCCTTCCCCCCACACACACACCCTTCCCCCCCCCCCACACCCTTCCCCCCCACACCCTTCCCCCCCCCACACCCTTCCCCCCCACACACACCCTTCCCCCCCACACACACCCTTCCCCCCTTCCCCCCACACCCTTCCCCCCACACACCCTTCCCCCCCACACACCCTTCCCCCCCACACACCCTTCCCCCCCACACACACACCCTTCCCCCCCACACACACACCCTTCCACCCCACCCCCCCCCACCCTTCCCCCCCCACACACCCTTTCCCCCCACAACCCTTCCCCCCCACACCCTCCCCCCCCCACACACCCTTCCCCCACCCTCCCCCCCACCCTTCCCCCCCACACACACCCTTCCCCCCCACACCCTTCCCCCCACCCTTCCCCCCACACCCTTCCCCCCACACACCCTCCCCCCCACACACACCCTTCCCCCACACACACCCTTCCCCCCACACACACCCTTCCCCCCCCACACACCCTTCCCCCCCCCCCCACACACCCTTCCCCCCCCCCCCACTGCGGCGGGGGCTCATGATTATCTATGTCTCTTGCTGAGACCAGTTTGTATACATGTTTCTTGGACGGTTTTGGCTTTTGGTCGTTGAATGAACCAAGATTTCAGAAACCAAATGTACGTACAGTGGCAGGGAGGGGGTTAATGGATACTGAAAATGACTATGCGCAGTCCCGCGGTTCGACCCAGGTTTATAGCCAGCAAATGAGACGATTGATCTCCAGGTTTGTTCAGTTTTGTCAGTTTTTTTTTTGTTTTTTTGTTTTGGTGCATGACAGAGGTGCAGCTATAGAAGGCGGTGACCGTGACCTTTAGCGGGATTGTGAATTAGGGTATTGCTCATGGACGGACTGAGCATGCTGGGAGACCGGACAGTAGGGCATTGAGACTGTCCGAGTCATTTCTCCTTCAGGCTCACAGCCGGGCTGACCACTAGCAACATTCTTCACGACTCCTCGGGCATGTTTGATCTGCTTCTGCAATCTCTCTCTCTCTCTCTCTCTCTCTCTCTCTCTCTCTCTCTCTCTCTCTCTCTCTCTCTCTCTCTCTCTCTCTCTCTCTCTCTCTCTCTCTGTTCTTCAGTATTAAGGACAGACATGTAAAAAGACCTGCGTGCCTACTGATGAGTCCCGCTTACAAAATAAAATTTCTGTTCAGTTCAGTTCAGTTCTCTCTCTCTCTCTCTCTCTCTCTCTCTCTCTCTCTCTCTCTCTCTCTCTCTCTCTCTCTCTCTCTCTCTCTCTCTCTCTCTCACACACACACACACACACACTGAAACACAGTCTGGCCAATTCGGACTGACCATGACTCAAACCGCTCGGCAAAGCACACACCTTACAGGACTTTCCACTACTGCGTACAATAGTCTCACACACACGCCGTCACTGACGTCATAAGTTTCAGTAAATAATAATTAAAAAAAACACAATGCAACACCGCAACTGACTAGGCGGACAGCAGGTCTGTGATTCTGGACCTTACGGCTGGAAGCCGTAAGGTCCAGAATCGCAGATCAGCATATTATGGGGAATAGTAACACACGACGCATAGCGGCAGTACCGTCTGAGACTCCTTTGGTATGTAGGAATGTAGGCAAGGCACATACACATACACATAGACAGTGTCTTACGCACGCGCACTGACACACACGCCAGTTCAAGTCTGGCCTTATAAACACAATCTAAACAGAGCCATGTGGCCGCTTTTCACAACAACAACTCCGCATTCACACACGGCTCTTACTGACTCACCTAGTCTGCTGGTGACCGTCCGGACCGCCCCTCTTCTCCCTTTCCAAGTCTGTCTCTCCGGCCTCTCTCAGTGACGGCCTGCGATGTTCTAATAGCTAGGCACTACACAAACAAGAAGAGCCTCGGGAATAGCAAAAGTGAATAACTTAGTAAACTATCAGGCTCCCAAACGCCAACGTTGGCAAGCAGAACTAGAAGTTTTGCAAGCAACAATAATACTTGAAACACAAAGCCAGTCAGTCGTAATCCTTTGGCTGTCCATACTATGCCCTTTTGGCTGTCCATAGCGCTTTTTGTCGAGGAATCACCGTTCTCGACAGAAAGCGCTATCGACAGCCAAAGGGTGACAAAAGTTCCACCGACACAGCTGGGCCCGGGTGATTATGGCACTGCAAATGCCTTTCTGCTGTAAAGCTAAAGTATAATATACCTCCTGACAATTCTGCGACTCAGCTGAAGCAGAAACACATAACTACATTCCCACTCTGCAACAACACCTGAGAACCTTGTCTATTCTAGAGACGACCTCTAGAACCGTTTGCTCAAGACAGCTGGCAAGTGTGTATCTCGTAACCTTCACACTACACGGTGAAGGTAGGTAGCTCACTTCCAAAACACACACCTTCTCTCAGTCTGGTGTGGGGTAATCAGGTAGGAGAGCGCAACACACCTGTCCGAAGATAGTGCGTACAGTTCTGAGGTGTTAGACTAACTGTGTGTACAGTGAGCAAAGGATTATCGGTCCAACAGTAATTGAAATCACCCCGGCTGATGACCTTTCGCGTACTGGGTAGTGTACGTAAGTTTAGGCACTACCTCAGGCTAAACCTGTACGACGGTGTACAACAGGCAAGTGTGAGTGGTCGACTCAATACTATTCGGCACTTGTAGTTGCCAGAGCCAAAGATGATGACTGAACTGAGACCAAAATACATCTGTAGGACTGGCAGAGGAACACTCGGCACTGGAACATTGCCAGAACAGAGACTCACTGGGAGAGAATCCATGTAACTCATTCAGCCCGACGGCCGTCACGTCAGTTGCCCCAAATTTTGGAGCCGTCATCTAACGTGACTATATGCACCAGTTGCTTTAGTGCATCAGGGCTGCATGGGTTGATATCATACGATGCGTTCACTGAACGACATTTTTTTGTTGCTTGTCTAATCTGGCGGCACTACCCTTGAATTATCATGGTCGACCCATCTCCTGCTGTAGTGCGTCAGGGATGAATAATATCATTGTTTTAGCGATAGTGGTGTTTCAGTAATGTGTGTATGTAGGGCCTACTCTTACACAAATTAGTTCCACACTGACAGACTAACAGAAAGAGCAGAGCGAAAGAACATACTCTGGTCCCTCACATGGAGCCGTCCATCTGCAACAGACATAGATTCTCATTTGCTCCTGCGGCCCATCATAGTGTCTCATGCCGTGCTTACCAGCCGTGCCTCAAATTGAGGTGTTGGGGTTAACCCATTTAACTCCACGGGCCTGATTTCCCAACTTTTGGCGGTGGTACTGACCTAACAACTATAATATGTACCAGTTGCAGGAGATGGATTGGCCATGATAATTCAAAGGTAGTGCCAAATTTGCTTGGCGCATGCAGGCGCCAAGCTAATCTGGCAATACCCTTGAATTATCATAGTCAATTCGGATCTCCTGCTCAGTAGGGCGTCGGAGCTGAATGGGTTAACAGAAAGACTAGAGCGAGCTCCTCCCATCTGCAATAGACATAGATTCACATTTGCTCCTGCGGCCTCAGGATATCACGAGAATCTATGGCTTTTGCTTACCAGCCGTGCATCAAAGTGAGGCCCAGCTGAGGTTACGTACGACAGCTCAGTAGTAGCACTGAAGGTATCGGGGGTCGGTTGCACTGAGTGAGCCTAAATCCTGCACAAGCCACTAAAAGTAAAGTGCTCCTGTAAGGGGATCCTTGCTTAGTGGCTTGCGCAAGATTTACGCGTTCATACAACCAACTAACAAGGGCCATGCGTGTTAAATTGGCTATGCTACTTATCTGTGAAAGTAGTTTTGAAACTGTGTGTATAGTCTCCCACGAACGGGCACTCCGCGGCTTGTCAGCCGTACACACATGATGTGCATTCATAATATCGGCATGTGCATTTAACTTATTCAGCCTGACGGCCGTATTTCCAACTGAATTTTGGAGGCGTCATCTAATGACTATGCCACCAGTTGCAGGAGATGGATCGACCATGGTAATTCAAGGGCAGTGCCAGACTAGCTTGGCGCCTGCAATCTTCGTCAATGAGCTTCTGCTTACTGTGTACAGACCACATCCCGATTGGATGTGGCCGACCGGCCGCCGGCACAAGATTGAAATAGGCGCTCAACCAGAAAACCCTACTTGTCGAAAGAGGTCGCGGGAAATGGGTCGAGGATGAAACATTCAGGGAAGTCCACATGAAATTGTCTGACGAATACGTCTGAGCAGTCACGATTGTTGGGCTGATCTCCTACAAATAAGTACCCGTTTGGCCCCCGACACACTACAGCAGGAAACGCATCGACCATGATGATTCAAGGGTAGTGCCAGATTAGCTTGGCGCCTTCAGGCGCCAAGCTAATCTGGCACTACCCTTGAATTATCA
Source organism: Semisulcospira habei (assembly GCA_036245525.1). NCBI lineage: Eukaryota > Metazoa > Mollusca > Gastropoda > Semisulcospiridae > Semisulcospira > Semisulcospira habei. The sequence continues at coordinate 276,861,352 of BTPG01000002.1, read as the reverse complement.
TGGTCGATACTGACATCTCCTGTAACTGGTACATAGTCATTAGGTGAGATCTACAAGATGCCCTCGGCTTACGTGGGGTAATATTGAATCCAAACAACACTGCTATGTCAGCAAGATGAATAGATCCTCATAAGCCCCGGCAGCCTGCTGCAGGGGCTATGAGGTTTTATACCTCTTGCAGGCTTAACGGGATCTATCCGCCTGGCAAAACTATATTGTTTCATAATCGGCTGAGTATTGTTGGGCGCGCTAATCAGCAAATCAACAGAAGCAAGAGTAAATTTATTTCACCATACAATGCGGCTTCCAAAGTCAACTATCGGAGACGCACCCATCTAGTCAATGGGATGGCAGCGACTGTAACCCAGCGATAGTACCTGAACACCTTAACGTTTGGGCACAGCTCAAGCGTAGCACTTATTCACTGGACGCCGCGCTAAGCTAATCTGGCACTGCCTGTGAACTGTCATGTAAACGCTTCTTCTACTGTATATTAAATAGCTATAATAACAATACTTACAAGACCCAGCGATCAGCCGAACAGTGCCTATAAAAACACCACATTGAAAGCGCTGTTATCTAATTGCAGATAGCTTATAATTATGACCAGGCTGAATTGATGAATATTTTCCGGGCTCAGTCGACTTTTGAAACGGATTATCAGTAAAGAGAAGGTGTGCACAGAGGCGATTTAATCCGGCAGATTCACATCCCAGCTACCACAAAAAAAAAAAAAATTCCGCGAACCACACTGAGCTGTTGAGATTGACAGCCGCTTACCCCAATTAGCTCATCGAGGTACGAAATACCCACATTTGGGAGTTATCTTCTGAGGACTGCATTACAATTAAGGGCGGAGACAGGTCAGTCGACCATGATAGTTCAAGGGTGCCACCACCCTTGAACTATCATGGTCGAGCCATATCTTGCTGTGGTGTGTCGCTTGCAGATGACTATGATGAGTTAAGAGATGCGTGTCTCATTTGCGAACTGATGCTACTCGCTTTCCCGCTGGTCGTGCGGAGAAATTACATTTCAGTTTTGTTTTAGAGCAACAGTTTTCTGCGACACTGACAGCACGAAAACTCTCATAAATTTCTCCTGCTTTTTTTCAGTCTCACGTAGCGGAGTCTTCGAATTTGACGGGACTCATACCTCTTGCAGATGGAGGTTGCTGGCCGTGAGACTGGTCGTCAATGCTCGGTTATTTCGCAGGTCACTTGTTAGGCCAAGTGCGGGGGTGACCGTGTAGATGGACGATGGTGCCGTGTCAGTGCTGTCTTGGCGCTAGTTATTAGAAGCTAAAAACTGCTGGATGATTTGTTTTTTCTTTTTCCGACGTGACGGTGAATGCGCACGCAATCTCGCACGCTTTCTAACGCATACGAATACACACCCACACGGCACTCACAGATTTGAGAGAGAGAGAGAGAGAGAGAGAGAGAGAGAGAGAGAGAGAGAGAGAGAGAGAGAGAGAGAGGTGGGGGTGTTGCTCGGGACTGTTACAAAAATACTACCAGCCTATCAAACAGGGCAAGTCCTGAACTCATTCAACACCATTACCGTATTTCCGTTTGGAGGCTTCGTCTAACGACTATGCACCAGTTGCACAAGATGGATCGACCATGTTAATGCAAGGGTAGTGCCAGATTAGCTAATCTGGCACTACCCTTGAATTATCATGGTCGATCCATCTCCTGCTGTCGTGCGTCTAGGCTGAATGGGTTAAGTAGGCATTTTATCCCATAATTATACTACATAATGACAAGGAGACAATATGTTTCTTCTTTTATTATTTGATCGCGAGTGCTAATGGTTCTCAAAAGCTTGGTACATCATTTTTCACGACCAATATTGTTTCATCTGACATAATGTTTTCACGGGTGAATCACTGTTTAACACGTTCGAGACGTGCCGCGTATCCGTCTTCAGGACGTCTCGAGCGTGTTAAGCCAGGCTTGTGAAAAAGTGTTGCTATCATGAAAAGATCAGTACATAAAACAAGATCAGTATATACAAATACACACATCAGCATACTTGCTGTACGCGCCTCCGCACACTTTATAACAAGTTCCAGACCAAATCATCCCTATTGAAACCGCTACCGACACACAAAGGCTTACAAGGCTTCATAGGTGACTGATCCAGTATTATACACTGCAAAGTCACTGAAATGTAAATGTACAACCGTATTATTTACCTGCGTGACGGGTGGTGATTTAGGACCTAACGGCTTACAGCCGTAAGGTCCAAAATCACAGACCAACTAGCACGTATTGATGCTTGTCCCGCGTTGAACATTGATATGTAGTTTATATACTTACAGCTTCACGCCAGTGTTCATACAAGTCACTTTGCCAAGCGATACAACATGAATTATACTTTTCAAAAACTGTACATACACATAATATCAGCACACTTCCAAGTTCTTAGTTGTAAGCAGTTTTAACCTGACACAATTATGAGGCGCGAACCGCCTGAAATATGAAATATTTGCGTGCTCAAATCCGCACAAAACCTATAATTATACAGATACCGTCAGACACAAACAGTCCTTAATTAAAATAGTTTCAGACCGAACAGCATAAGCCACTGAGGTAGAGTCTGCACAATTCAGAACAATCTTACATTTATGTAAACATTATTTATATAACAACGTCAAACACACAAGGTATACTTTTCATCTTCAGTTCAACGATCAAAACTATTTCCGATATTAACATACACCGAAAACGACATTGACCATATTTTCATTATGACGGTTATCATTATGATTATTTTGTATGTACATACATAGTAATAGTAACATTGGATTCATCTCCGGAAGAGTACACAAGTCTGAATAGGTTCGAGGCGTGCCGCATAGGGATACGAGGCAAACTGCGGCGTATCTGTATGCGGCAGGTCTAATGTGAATTTTAGCGTATGCTTTTTACAAGCACCCACTGAACAATCATGCACATAAATGTTTTATACACACAAAAGAAAACAAGGTTCTATATGCGCGATTGTAAACGCTGTACATCGTTGAGGCGTGTAGATGTTCAGGGCTACCCTCCCCCCTCCCTCCCCACACACACTAAGCAAAAGGTCATCGAACCGACGTCTGTCCGATAACCTTTCTCTTACTGAGTTTAACTCATTGAATGAGCATCGAATCAATAGCTGCGAAAGTCTCGTATAGCGTTGCCGTCGGCAACTTTCGCAGCTATTGATGCGGGGCTTCTTGAATGAGCTAAACTCCTATGAAATCAATCCACACACCACATACACCCCCCCCCCCCCCCTTCCGCACAAAGAACAAACAAACCCAACAAACAAGTCAGCCATGATGTTGTTGCTATTATCCTTTTATGTCAATTGGTAATGGAGGTAATGGAGATGAGGATACTAACATAAGGCTAATACCTAACTTTTTATTGTCAGTTTGCGTAGGAAATGAAACAGACGCAGACGTCAAACATCCGACCGTTCTACGTCACACATCCGACCGTTCTGTTCACATATTAACAACACTTTGAAAATATTTTCCCCCGTCGTAACTCTGTGATGACGTCATGATACCGCAGGGGAAAAAACACAGAGGGTAACAAACCCGTCCGCGGGGGTCCATTTATGAAGATTATGAACGCGAAAAAAAACAAACAAACAAAAAAAAAAAAAACAACAACAACATCCCGCCCCGGCCCCGGTTGCTGCACTCACAATCCAGGTGGAAAAAACGGATTTGTTCAATAGCATGTCCGTTGAAAGGTCCTGGTAAATCAAAGTGGCACAGTTGGAGTGCGCCTGAGTTGATCAGTGTTCAGGTCGTACTCCATAGGCAATAGATTTCCCTGTCCCCATAACCCGCCCGTCAGGGCCGTCCATGATCACCTCGGTGCTGTGGACGTTAAACCCGAACTAACCAACCAACAACAACGAAACACAACAACAAAGACTTTTCGAAAACATGTTCTTAAATGGAAACACTCCCCCCCCCCCCCCCACAACAACAACAAAAGAACCATACACAACAGGGACAATATTATACAAGGGTTTGAATGCGTGGAAAACAGTAAGCATGTGCCGCAGACCACCATGTAACCCCAACCGCTGAGAGTTGTTACCCTTTTGGCGGTCGATAGCGCTTTATGGCTAGGTGATTCCGGTGGGAATCACCTCGACAAAACGCGCCACTACTCAGTGAGAGCCAGAGGGTTGTTTTGTCCCTTGTCTTATCCCTGGTTTTTGTCTCGTAACATTATATCACGAAACAAAAACGCGGATACATTAAGTTAACGCCACTCAACATATCCACTTATATTATCGCGTATCCCGGGGCAGCTCGCCGTGAATGAGTTAACCCCTTCACTGCCGAGAAAAAGTGAACACGACTGATCCAGCTGCAAGAGACATAGATCCTCATGAGCCCCCGCGACTGCGGGGGCTCATGAGGATCTATGGCTCTTGCTGAGGCCAATTTGTATCCATGTTTCTTGGACGGTGTTGGCTTTTGTCCGTAGAGTGGCAGGGAAAGGGTTAAGCGACGAATTGAAATGAAAGCCACGCAGGCCGATTGTTGAAAGCACTCAGTCAGTTCAGCAATAAATCGCGAAAAGCTATTCTGGCACCACCCTTGAACTAAAGCCATTGGTCTATATCCTTATCTGTAAGTTTTATAGTGTAGCTTGCATACGGCAGTGTACAAAGTTGAAACTTTTAGCCTCAGTCAGTAGGATATGGGTAAATAACGAATGTGTGCAAAGCTCAGAGTATAGTGAAACATAGTGAAACATAAGTGGGATTTCAAGACAACGTGAGCCTCTTGGTGACTCGATTTACGTCTGCGTTACGTCACCCGGCCGCAGCAGACCCGCATCCAGAAGTATTAGTCCGGGCAAAGCGGGGAAACTCCTTCGTCGTTTCAAAGGACGGAGGAGTTGTCTAGCTTTGACATGATAAGCAGTAAGTAATCCTGGTAAAGCGGCATTTTTCTTTCGTCGTTTTCGTAAGGACCATGGAGTTAACACGATTTGTCAGCATACTGATGGCTGAAACATGGCAACCTTAGGCCATTAAGTTTGTAAATCCGATGCGCTACCAGAACCATCTTCAGCATCATGGTGTTAGAGTTTGTCATACATTACCCGGCCTATCCCTCCACTGAACATATATCAGACATGATGAGACCAGCGGTTTCAGATCAAATCCTAGGAAAGCAACGAGTCCAGGACTCGCAACTCGTATTTTTATGTGGGGGAACTTCACAAAACACCTACATTCATCTTATAGTGTAAACAATGAGTGCAAGAAATATAAAAAGTGGTTTTGCTTTTTCTCCACGAATTTGCACTGATCTAAAAAATCATCAAAATGCAGGAAAACAATTCGGATTTCCGAGAGAGAAAAAAAACCCGGAAAAGTCCCATGTCTGATATATTGTGTTTCTGAAATCATTGTTCATTCAACGACCAAAAGTCACAACCGTCCACGGAATATAGATGCACATTGACCATAGCAAGAGACATAGATCCTCACGAGGCCCCGCGACTTTCATGAGGATCTATGTCTCTTACAGTTGGATTGTGCCGGGAGTAGAGTTCTGTTTATCTCGGCAGGGAAGGGGTTAATGCCACTGGATGCATGTCTCCCACCTTGCCAGGGTGATCCAGCAGTAGGGAGATGGATGGAAGCTGAATGACCAAGTCATTCGGTGGCAGGAACTGATGCAGCATTGGCGCGACTTGGTACAGATCTAACGAGACTGTATGACGCACACGTTTGGACGACGTAAGCACACGGGACCGAACTCTGCAGCTTGGCCGACGTGTAGAATGCATTGAACCCCCTTGTGCACGCCTCCGCCAGCACTGTGCACATTACCGGTGGCTACACGCGCAAGATGGTAGGCTGAGGGTGCGAACCTGAAATCATTACCGCCATCCTATGTACGCAAGAGGTTGCCCAGCAACGCAGAGGTCATCGTACGGCGTGTGAGAATCGTCTTCCTGAAATAGTCACACAGTCCATTTGTCATTTTCATCAAACAGTGTTTTATTTAGTTCAAGTTAATAGTCACACAGTCCATTTGGCATTTTCATCAAACAGCGTTTTATTTAGTTTAATAGTCACACAGTCCATTTGGCATTTTCACCAAACAGTGTTTTATTTAGTTTAATAGTCACACAGTCCATTTGGCATTTTCATCAAACAGTGTTTTATTTAGTTTAATAGTCACACAGTCCATTTGGCATTTTCATCAAACAGTGTTTTATTTAGTTTAATAGTCACACAGTCCATTTGGCATTTTCATCAAACAGTGTTTTATTTAGTTTAATAGTCACACAGTCCATTTGGCATTTTCATCAAACAGTGTTTTATTTAGTTTTTGTTCACACCCATCTAATTCGTCTATCAAGTTAGTCCCCCGCTGTTGGCAGACGTCAGCCCAATGGCCGGCGCTAATTGGGATATTATTATTATTGGTATTAGTTGCACGTCATTCTCTGTACGGCTTTTCGACATCGGAAGACAGTAGTCTGACAGCTGCAGTTACATATTCACACACACAAAAAACGGCGGCCAAAGTATTTTTAAATGGAAAACGTGGTGTACTCATGAGCAAAAAAAAAAAAAAAAAAAAAAAAAAAAAAATGCGACATTTTCGGAAACATCGGAAAAAAATTTAGTGTGTGATGTAGAGGACACTTTAGTGTGTGATTTAGAGGACACTTTAGTGTGTGATGTAGAGGACACTTTAGTGTGTGATGTAGAGGACACTTTAGTGTGTGATGTAGAGGACACTTTAGTGTGTGATGTAGAGGACACTTTAGTGTGTGATGTAGAGGACACTTTAGTGTGTGATGTAGAGGGCACTTTAGTGTGTGATGTAGAGGACACTTTAGTGTGTGATTTAGAGAACACTTTAGTGTGTGATGTAGAGGACACTTTAGTGTGTGATGTAGAGGACACTTTAGTGTGTGATGTAGAGGACACTTTAGTGTGTGATGTAGAGGACACTTTAGTGTGTGATGTAGAGGACACTTTAGTGTGTGATGTAGAGGGCACTTTAGTGTGTGATGTAGAGGACACTTTAGTGTGTGATGTAGAGGACACTTTAGTGTATGATGTAGAGGACACTTTAGTGTGTGATGTATGGACACTTTAGTGTGTGATATAGATGACACTTTAGTGTGTGATGTAGAGGACACTTTAGTGTGTGATGTAGAGGACACTTTAGTGTGTGATGTAAGGACACTTTAGTGTGTGATGTAGAGGACACTTTAGTGTGTGATGTAGACACTTTAGTGTGTGATGTAGAGGACACTTTAGTGTGTGATGTAGAGGACACGTTAGTGTGTGATGTAGATGACACTTTAGTGTGTGATGTAAGGACACTTTAGTGTGTGATATAGAGGACACTTTAGTGTGTGATGTAAGGACACTTTAGTGTGTGATGTAGAGGACACTATAGTGTGTGATGTAGAGGACACTTTAGTGTGTGATGTAGAGGACACTTTAGTGTGTGATGTTGAGGACACTTTAGTGTGTGATGTAGAGGACACTTTAGTGTGTGATGTAGAGGACACTTTAGTGTGTGATGTAGAGAACACTTTAGTGTGTGATGTAGAGGACACTTTAGTGTGTGATGTAGAGGACACTTTAGTGTGTGATGTTGAGGACACTTTAGTGTGTGATGTAGAGGACACTTTAGTGTGTGATGTTGAGGACACTTTAGTGTGTGATGTAGAGGACACTTTAGTGTGTGATGTAGAGGACACTTTAGTGTGTGATGTAGAGGACACTTTAGTGTGTGATGTAGAGGACACTTTAGTGTGTGATGTAGAGAACACTTTAGTGTGTGATGTTGAGGACATTTTAGTGTGTGATGTAGAGGACACTTTAGTGTGTGATGTAGAGGACACTTTAGTGTGTGATGTAGAGGACACTTTAGTGTGTGATGTAGCGGACACTTTAGTGTGTGATGTTGAGGACACTTTAGTGTGTGATGTAGAGGACACTTTAGTGTGTGATGTAGAGGACACTTTAGTGTGTGATGTAGAGGACACTTTAGTGTGTGATGTAGAGGACACTTTAGTGTGTGATGTAGAGGACACTTTAGTGTGTGATGTAGAGGACACTTTAGTGTGTGATGTTGAGGACACTTTAGTGTGTGATGTAGAGGACACTTTAATGTGTGATGTTGAGGACACTTTAGTGTGTGATGTAGAGGACACTTTAGTGTGTGATGTAGAGGACACTTTAGTGTGTGATGTAGAGGACACTTTAGTGTGTGATGTAGAGGACACTTTAGTGTGTGATGTAGAGGACACTTTAGTGTGTGATGTAGAGGACACTTTAGTGTGTGGTGTAGAGGACACTTTAGTGTGTGGTGTAGAGGACACTTTAGTGTGTGATGTAGAGGACACTTTAGTGTGTGATGTAGAGGACACTTTAGTGTGTGATGTAGATGACACTTTAGTGTGTGATGTAGATAACACTTTAGTGTGTGATGTAGAGAACACTTTAGTGTGTGATGTAGAGAACACTTTAGTGTGTGATGTAGACACTTTAGTGTGTGATGTAGAGGACACTTTAGTGTGTGATGTAGAGGACACTTTAGTGTGTGATGTAGAGGACACTTTAGTGTGTGATGTAGAGAACACTTTAGTGTGTGATGTAGAGGACACTTTAGTGTGTGATGTAGAGAACACTTTAGTGTGTGATGTAGACACTTTAGTGTGTGATGTAGAGGACACTTTAGTGTGTGATGTAGAGGACACTTTAGTGTGTGATGTAGAGGACACTTTAGTGTGTGATGTAGAGGACACTTTAGTGTGTGATGTAAAGAACACTTTAGTGTGTGATGTAGAGGACACTTTAGTGTGTGATGTAGAGAACACTTTAGTGTGTGATGTAGACACTTTAGTGTGTGATGTAGAGGACACTTTAGTGTGTGATGTAGAGGACACTTTAGTGTGTGATGTAGAGGACACTTTAGTGTGTGATGTAGAGGACACTTTAGTGTGTGGTGTAGAGGACACTTTAGTGTGTGATGTAGAGGACACTTCAGTGTGTGATGTAGAGGACACTTTAGTGTGTGATGTAGAGGACACTTTAGTGTGTGATGTAGATAACACTTTAGTGTGTGATGTAGAGAACACTTTAGTGTGTGATGTAGAGAACACTTTAGTGTGTGATGTA